>APFE030490252.1:56109-93062 GCA_000404065.3 Pinus taeda
TGTCTCGTGTCCCCCAACCAACTGGTCGACAGTTGGTCTTCATCATCTCTCAGGGTCTACCCCCCTTAGCCGCGGGAGACAGGCTTAAACGGAGGGATCGGGGATCAGAGTGACAGCCCCCGGTCTGAGCGTTGTCGTGCCAATCCACGCGACAACAGGAGCACCAACGGCCAAGATTAAAACTTAATCAAGGACCATAATCATATCAAAGTCTATCCATGTGAGTTTCTAGAGAATTCTCACCTTAACTTAATTAATTCTAATTAATTAACCAGTTTTCCTAAGTTTAGACTTAGGAAACATTTAAAAATAGGTTAATAATCTAATTAAGTCATCTCTAGGTGGAATTTCCAGAAACGATTTCTAAGTTATGGAGATCTCATGTATTATAGCCCCTCCACCAAGTTTCGTGACTAGAACACATTCGATGGTGCTACAAAAACTAACACTCCCTCTTAACAAGGATTGTGTTCTAGTGTTGTGTAATGACCCATCTTTAATATAGAGAGCACAAGAATATTAGCATGCATATGATAGCTACATATGCATGTATTGCATGTACTGCACTATTATATATATTTTAAATTAACTATAAATGTTGAATATCACAACACTACTTCAGATAGAAGTTACACCCTCACCCATCACCAAACATATTGCTTAATGCACCATAATTAAGGAGAAAGTACCCTAAATAATTTCAAGGATATAAATTTAAAAATATAAATTAATATTCCTTATACTTTAAATTAAAGTAAAATTTAAAAGTATAAGGAAATAAATGTAATTTAAGTTAATTATAAATATGGTTATATATTTATATATCTCATAATATTAATAAATTATCAAGATGTGAAATTAAAATCAAAATAAAATACATATTATAAACTATGGACATTTATATAAATCTAATAAAGAAATCCTAAAGGTAAATCATATACACATGTCAATATCCCTGTAGCTTTGGACAAATAGAGTTACGTTACAAAGGAAGATATCACCATGTAGGGAGCGGTGACTGCCAAGAATTGGTACATAAAGATGGAAGATGAGCATGAAAAGGAGGGGGAAAGAAAAATCAGTTTCGGGGAAAAATACAGAGAATGGGGACAAAAAATAAATTTAATTGAGGGATGAGCCAGGGGCTGGATTTTGGGACTGAAAATTGGAAATCCTTGAGTTGTTCTTGGAGTTTTGGGCACAGGGGCCAGTGGACTTCCATTTCGAAGTCCTCTGGATCTGGGAACCGCAAAGGTTGATCCCAAAGAGGCAGGGAGGAATCGGTTGGTTTGGTAACGGAATCAGAAAACTCGAAGCAACGTGGACCGACATCAGATGGGAGAATTAGGGACGCAATTGCATTTAATTTGATAGAATTTTACAACAAATTTGTCCATCTAGTTGAATCTTAACTATCATTCCTTACATGTTGCACACCCTGTCTTTGTACCATCTCCTATCACACTGTTGATGTCTAGCTACCCCACCAACCACTGTGCAACTCTGATGTTGCATTTGTGTTGTTGGTGACACTAACATATTGTTGCCAACCCTGCATCTGCACTACAACTCCCTCTCATTTGTTGTTGTTGTAACTGCAACAACTACAACTGAGAAGCATCTGAAATATTGAATCAACTATGTTCAATATGATGCATCTGTCTCCCGAGTCCTGACTGCTACTAGCCTCTGAACTGTCACTGAACAATTTGCATTGTTTCTGACTCGACACTGTGCCACTGCACTACTACTAATACTGCACCGCGCGCCTCAGCACCTGAATACTACTAGTCTACAACTCTCACTCTGGAATCTAACTGCATCTTTGATACTGATCCATCCTCCTACTGAATAGGGCCCCTATAGCCAGGTGATGATCCATGAGGTGGACTCCTCAGTGGACCTAGGCCAAACCTGTAGCTCTCGGGGGCTACAAAACCAAATCACCCCACCTCACTCTTTTAGTTATATCTGCGTACATCGTGAAGTCCTCCTCCATCCTGGAGGACAACTTGTCGATCTCCGAGGACTCTGCCAACTGATCCTGCTTCTCCTCCTTGTCCTTCTTCTTGAGAGGACACTGATGCTGCTCCTCCTCCTTCCTCTTCTTCTTTTGTTCCCCCTGTCCCTGGACACACCCTTAGATGCTAGGGCTACATTCTCCTCTTCCTTCTCACTCTTCACGACCTTGTTGTTGCTACTGCTAATTGTGCTCTTTACTAGAACTTGCCTCAACTCCTCTTGCTATAGCTCGGCCCACATTCTGTCCCAACCAGACAAAGTATCTCTGCCCAATATGCTTTGGACAAACACTTGCTAGTCCTTTGAGACACTGTATAGTGCCAATCATACAAACTTTGTGGGTTGGGGTGCCTCCCCAACAGCTGCTAGCAGATCTCGTACCTCTTGAATCCGAGTGAAGAAGGGATCTATACCTTCACCCTTCTGCATCCTAATGGTTCTCAGCTACTCTTAGAGAAACATCTTTTGTTGTTTGGAAGAGCTCTAATATAGCATGTAGAGAGCTACCCACATTTCCCTGGCAGTATTCTTGCCAAAAATATGCAAGACTATATGATCTCAGACTCCATCCAAGATCATCTGCTTCACCTTTGCCATTTCCTTTCTGTACTTCTTTAACTAATCTGCATCTTGGGGTACTGCGACAACATTGTCCACATAGGCTTTCATGCGATATTCATCTAGAAGGAAGGACATCCTAGCCTTCCAAATGACATAGTTGGAGGCTCCTTCCAACCTATCATAATCTCTAAGCCCACTTGTGGCCATCTTTGAAATTGGTCTGGAAACTCCCTCCTTTGCTCAGTTGTTGCTCTGCTACTCGCACTTCCTCCTAGAATGCACAGTACTACTACCGCCACCTGCAGCTAGAAAAATCAGATTTCTTGGTGAGACACCCTCTAAGAGAGAACTTCGTCTGGGTGCAATTTCTATTCCACCTAATGTTGATTATGCTATTGCAAAACCCTCTACGTCCAACAAGAAATTTGCTTAGCGAAAATTTGAGTTGTTGTTCCCTCTAGCTGTTGGAATCACTGTCCTGGGCAGATCAAATTTTTCAGCCAAGTTGCACTGAAAAATCAAACTCATGCCCTAACAATATGTACTACATGTCTAAGTACTACGTAGCCTCTGAGAATTTCAGCCTGTTGCTCCCTCCGAACAGCGAAATTCCCTTCTCCACTTCAGAGTTTCCCGGCTGATCACTCACGCTCTGACACCATGTGAGAATTTCATCTATTACAGCAACTAGAAATTAATTTTCTAATTGTTAATTTATTTAACAATTTATCTATTCTTTGTTACAGCAAATATCAAATAATTCACACTGTGATTTTCACAAATAAACTGCGGAACAAAACAACACTAGAAACTAAGAAAATATAGCACACACACATAAAAATATGACAGTTATTTTTGGACAATTATCCCCGAAAAAACCCAACTTGTGAAAACTGGTGCAGCAGCTGAGGATTTTATTATTATGCAGCAGTGAAATCTGACTATAATCTATCGATGCCAAACTGGCAATCCAAACAGCAAGTATCTGACAAAAATAATTAGAGAGAAGAAATTTTCTCACTCCACAAGCAATTCTGGCATTGGCTCTTCCTAAAAAACTAGTCATCCAAACCCCTACATAGGCCCTCTATCCTTGTGCTTCCTCTCACACGTATGGCTTAAATCATCCTCCAAGCAAGTCGTCTTGCCTGCCTCTACTGTTGGAAGTGACTCTTCGACCCCCTAGAAGACTTTCCCGGCCTCTGGAAGCTAAATCGACTTCCTCCCCAACTAAATCAAACTGCTCTGCTTCAACTAATATGTAGTCCTTGCACTGCTTTTGCGTGGAACACTTCTATCACTTGTCGCTACCTCTTTGAATTTGGCAAACGTCCTCCAGATCACTGTCCCTGTCCCTCACTATCTTTGCTTCAATCTCTGGCTCTCCGACAACTCCTGTTACTCTCTGGAATTCGATCTGCCCAGGAAATCAAACTGCTCAATTGTATTATAAGTGCCCATCAACTTCTTATAATCTTCTGTTAGAGCACCAATGAATATGATTAAAACTTAATCAAGGGGCAAGATCATATCAGAATCGATCCATGTGAGTTTCTAGAGAATTCTCACCTTGACTTAATTAATTCTGATTAATTAACCAATTTTCCTAAGTTACTTAGAAAACATTAAAAAATAGGTTAATAATCTAATTAAGTCATCTCTATGTGGAATTTTCATAAACGATTTATGGGTTATGGAGATCTCATGTATTCTAACCCCTCCACCAATTTTCGTGACTAGAACACATCCGATGCTACAAAAACTTAACAAGAACATCAACGTTTTGAGATCAGGTAATGGAGATGACTATACATCCAATGATTTCAAGGATTTCTGCAAGCAAGTAGGAATCAAAAGGAAGCTCACAGTTTCATACAACCCACAATAAAATGGGGTTGTAAAGAGAAAGAATCACTCAATCATACAGACTACTAGAACCATGATCCATGGCCAAGACTTGGCCATGTTTCTTTGGGCAAAGGCATGCAAACACAAATGTCTACATCCTAAACAAGTGTTCGCACAAGATCTTGGAGGGCAAGACACCAAAGGAAGTATCCATTGGTGTGAAGCCGAAGGTGATTCATTTTAACATTTTTGGTTGTCCAACTTATATTTTTGGTTGCAAAAAAGGACCAAGTTGGAGCCCTCTAGCAAGAAGGGTTTATTTGTGGATTACAAGGAGACTTCAAAGGCCTGCGGGATTTATATTCTAGCAAAGACGAAAACAGTTGTAAGCATGAATGTAAAGTTTGAGGAGGACTGACTTTGCATCCAAGAAGTTGCATGAGTCCATTCCAGTGACAGAAGATGAAGAGAGGGATGTGAAATTTTTTGGTTGCCCAAAAGGTGTTATTAACCCAATGTATTATTTCTATTACTTATACACAACACATTTCAATCGTTAACTGGAAGTAATAAATAAATAAACATGAACATCACCATTCACCAAATTAAAATTACAGCAGAAAATGCAAGAAACCAACCACACAATTAACACAAGTACTTTTGGACAAATGTCCCTGGAAAAACCTCAATGTGGGGAAAACCAGTTATCGGACTGAGGGTTCATTATTATCTTCAGCAACTCTGCTATTGAGAAATTACATAACTTCTCTTGCAAAACTATGGCAATTTTGTCTTCATCATTGTTGATCAAATAAACTAGGGAAATAACCCTTCGGCTCCTTTCCTACAAATGTGTACTACATCTAGCAATTTGCACTAGCAATCTGGCAATTTGCACTAGCTCTCCAGCAAACTCACACTGCTCACACGTGCAGCCTTTTGAAGCTCAATTTTCCTTCTTGGAAATTTGATATGTCTTCCAGGAAATTCACACTACCTCCTAGAGAACTCACACCTCCTCTGGAAAACAGGCACTTGCCCCATAAAATTAACTCGGGCCTCTTCTACAAAAAATAAACCTATAGCAAAACCTCATTCTAAAACTCAGAAGCTAAAAGTCTCTTGGATGAAGAATAACTTCTAAAATCTCCTCCCAATCACTGTTCTTGAAACCCTTGTCTCTTACTAAAAACTCACCCAACTCAAATGATCTATGTGATCTTAAATTGTCTCTGATGTTTCCTATCGATCTCCCTTTATATTCTCTCATTCACAAATGAATAGCCACAATTAGAAGTTAACTTGATCCAATCGATGGCTAAAATCAACTTAAAAACTTTCTACAAGCTTCTAGAGGCAAATCAATCTTATCCCAACTAATGTCTATTAGTTATTCACTTTTCCTAAGTATAGACCTAGGAAATATTTAAAAAATCATTAATTGACATAATCAAGATATTTCCCCTAGGTGAAACTTAGGAAAAAATTACATTGGCATGGAAATAATTAATTCCCTTGTGTTCATAACCTCAATGACACCTCTCAAGACTAGAACACCTGCCAGAGCTACAATAATTAACACTCCCCCTTAGCGAGGAAGGTGTTCTCCACAACACCCAACTTGTCCTTCAAGAAAACAAACTTTCCTTTACCCAAGGCCTTTGTCAAAATGTCTGCAACTTGTTGATCTGTAGGAACATACTGTAGTTGAACTAATCCACCTAGTATAGTCCCTAATGAAATGGTATCTGATGTCTATATGTTTTGACCGATCATGAAATACTAGATTCTCAAATAGCTTGACGCAACTTTGATTATCTTAGTAGATAACGGTCGACCCCATCCTCTAACCAAACAGAGCCAATAGTAGCTTCTAAATCCACATGGCCTCACATGTAGCCATGCTTGTTGTCATGTGCTCTGCTTCTATAGAGCTTAATGCTACAAACTTCCGCATCTTGTTGTACCAAGAGACAACCCCTGATCCACTGCATTACTTGCCCAGTCTGCATCAGTGTAGCCCATCAACCTGACACCATCACCTTAAGTATATCTCAACCCATACTCAATTGTACTTTGTAGATATCGCAGCACATGCTTTGTTCTTGTCCAATTCACTTTCTTTGGTTCCACCATGAACTAACTAAGAGTGTTAACTACAAAGCAAATGTTCATCCTTTGTTGACCAAATACATGAGAGAGCCAATACGTTGTTTGTATAAGGTGGGGTCCACTGCCTCCTGCTTTGATGCATCAATCTTCCTCCAATTGGTTATCATAGGTGTAGACATGGGTCTATAGTCCAACATCCTAAATTTCTTCAAGATCTCCATAGTATGTCTCACTTAGCCAAGGAAGATATCCCCATCTATCTACCACACCTCAAGTCCTAGGAAATATTGCATCAACCCCAAATTCTTCATCTCAAACTCTGTTGCTAAGTCCCTCACAGTCTTTTATGAGCCTTAGTGACCCAATCAAGAATAAATCATCCACATACAAAACAAGAATGAGTGGTTCACCTCCAACCATAAGATAGTAGAGGTTCCAATATGCCTCACTCTTCACAAAGCCCATTTGTTGCACATAACTATCAGTATGACCATACCATGCCCTGGGAACTTGCTTGAGTCCATGTAGCACTCTCTTCAACCTGCATACATGGGTATTCCCTCCCATGCATCTCAAAACCCTTTATTTGTTCGATGTACACCTTCTCTTCTATAACTTCGTTCACAAATGTCGTCTTGGCATCCATCTGATGGATATGCCATCCCATCTATGTTGCAAGTGAGATCATGGCCCTAATGGAAGTATACCTAGCCACAGTTGCAAACGTATCCTCATAATTTATTCCCTCTTTCTAAGACAACCACTTGGCCACGAACATAGCTTTGAATTTGTCTATGCTACCATCTACAGCATGCTTGTTCTTATAGATCTGGCGAGAACCAACCACTACCATATCCAATGGTCTAGGGACCACCTCCCAAACATCGTTCGGCATGATGGAGATGTACTCCACCATAGCATCCCGCCACACCTGTGTTGTGCAACCTCTTCATAGTTGGAAGGCTCACTGTCAATGAGTTGACTCATCAACACCTTATACCCTGAATATCTCTTTGGTGGTCTTTTGTCCCTAGTGCTCAAACTAGGAGCTCCCACAAACTCGTTTGTATCCCTCAATGTCTGAAGCACCTCGAGCTTCTTCTCCCATCTCTAGTGAAAGGAGCTTCAAGCTCCTTATCATGATGCTGCTCCACATGCTGCAAACTCTCCTTTGCACCTGTACATGTACTTGTGCCATGCACTTGTACTTGTGCCTTACACTTGAGATTTTTGTTCAACCCTTGGAGCTTTCACTTACTAACTCTAATCAACTATTGGCAACTCGTGAGATCTCCTTAAGGCTTTCTCCTCCTAAAACTTATGGTCTCATCTCACAATGATCTTCCTCATCCCTGGAATATAGATCTTGTAAGCCTTGGACGTTTTGTTGTAACCAATGAAATATCGCTTCTCTGTAGTCAAATCTAGCTTGGCAAGCTTCTCATCTAGAATGTGACAATAAGCGATACTGCCAAAAATCTGAAATGAACAACTTTTGGCTTCTTTCCTATAAATGCCTCTTTCGGTGTCATATTTCCAACACCTTGTGTGGCACCCTACTATGAATGTAAACTATTGTGCTACATGCCTCTGGCTAAAGATACTTAGGCATATCCTAATGATATAGCATGGTCATCGCTGCTCCAACTATCATTTTGTTCTTTCATTCTACAACCCCATTCTGTTGTGGGTTGTATGGAGTAGTACATTCTCTGTTGATTCCCTCCTTGGCGCAGAACTCCTTAAAGGATTTCTTGATGGACTCACCCCCATTGTCTGTCTGAAGAACCTTTAGCTTCTTTCCTGTCAAGTTCTCCACAAGAGCCTAAAACTCTTGGAAGCGACTAAAGACTTCAGCTCTTGTCTTCAAGAAGTAAATCCAGGTCTTCCTGGAGAAGTATCAAAAAGCTCACGAAATACTTATAAGCCCTAAGAGATTTTGTGGACGATGGACCACAAATATCAGAATGTATCAAATCTAACATGCCCTTGGCTATACTGTCACTCCTTGGAAATGTTGCTTTAGAAAACTTACCAAGTACGCACCCTCTACATATGTCATCATGTTCTATACTCATTTCTGGAATACTAGTCATAGTCTCTCTAAGAACATTATGTGCTCCATGATGGATATGACCCATCCTCCTATGCCACGGCTCTGGCATATCTCTGCTACTATTGCTGCTAACCAATGTCTTTGGAGTATCAAACTACAACTTGCACAACTTTTTGCTTTTCATCACAATCTCCTTTATTGACTTCCAAACCTAGTGTTTTAGATACACCTTTTGTCCTCAAAAGTATACATGCACCCCTTATCCTAAAGAGCAAAAACTGAAATAAAGTTCATTACCATACCTGGCATGTGCAACGCAATTGTAACATGGATATTTTTCCCCAACTACCTCTTAAATGTGATTGTCCCTCTCCCAACTGGAGTACACTAACTTCCTAAGTACACACCCTCTACATACGTCATCATGACCTCTGGAATACTAGTCACGATCTCTCTGAGCAACTTAAGTGCTCCACGATGGATATGACCCATCTTCCTATGTTGTAGCTCTCCCATATCTTTGCTACTGCTGCTACTAACCAATGCCTTTAGAGTATCAAACTGCAACTAGTTCAACTTGTTGCTTCTCACCCCAATCTCCTTTACAAACTTCCAATCTTGGTGTTTTAGATACACATTTTGTCCTCAAAACTATACATTGTACCCCTTACCTGGCATGTGCAACACAGCTATAACATGGATATTTTTGCCCGACTCCCTCTAAGATGTGATTGTCCCTCTCCCAACTAGAGTACACTTGGACTTATTTCCCATTTGTACTTGGAAGCCTATCTCCTCTACTTTGTAGTTGGAGAAATACTCTCTAACTCCTATCATGTGACATGACACCCCACTATCAATGTACCAAACTTTTGTGGCAGTCAAGCTAGATAGGCAAACTATGCGTGAACTCATCCTCAAGTCTTGGTGACAATTCATCAATGTCTACTGAAGTTGTAGTATGTTGCTTCTTCTTCTCACCCTTCTTTATATTCAGACATTGACTGGCATAGTGGCCCTATTGACCATAGCCAAAACACTTGATTTTACTCAAATTTTTATTTTTCTTCTGTCCCTTGAAGTTGGGCCCTTTTCTTGAGCCTTTCTTGGGTTTGCCCTTTCCTGCAAGAGCAACATCTCATCATCCTCACCCTTGTGGACTTTGCTACTGCCTCCACTGACAAGGCTCAACCTAATCTTCCTGAATGAAATCACTCTAAAGATGATCCTAGCGAGGCAGGGCTTGTTGACCATTAATCACTTGGAAAAAGACACTCCAATGCCTTGAGAACCCATTCAATGTAGTTCTCACAAGCTCATCATCATCTATTTTCTCTTCGACAACTGCTAACTCATCTTTCACTTGTTTGGCCCTGGTGAGATAGCTAACTACGCCTTGTCCCTTGTTCTATCTGGTGTTTTGTATCTTCTCACTGAGGATCTATTTTTTGTTCATAGTTGCACTTTGGAACAGCTTCAAGATGGCATCCCACATCTTCCTATATGTATCCAATTCTGCAATATGGGGAACGATATGATCTTTAACCCCATCTTAGATAATACGCCTAGCTTTGACATCCTCCATGAGGTAGTCCACTAACTGCGTTAGATCTATTGGTACAGCAACCACAGATGTTGCTTATTCCTTCAATCCATTCTCCTCCAGCAACAATAATATTTTGGATTTCCATATGCCAAAGTTTGATGCACCATCAAGTCTACCTTGATCCCTCAAAACAATTGAAGCCATTTCTGAAACCCTCGAACAATAAACCCTGATAAATCTAAAGAGATCGACATGTGTGAAAACCTTTGATTTCTCTAATGAAACCCTTGCAGTTAGATCAAATAAAACCCCAACATTGTAGCTTCTCTGATACCATGTAAAATTCCCTGGTTACCCAGAAAGTGTTATTTAACTAGTGTATTATTTCTCTTATACATAGCACATTTCATTCTTCAGCTAAAAGTAATAAATAAAAACATGAACAACATCATTCACCAAATTAAAATTGCAACAAAAAATGCAAGAAACCAATCACAAAATTAACCAGGTATTTTTGGACAAATGTCCCTGGAAAAACCCCAATGTGGGGAAAACCAGCTTTCAATCTAAGGGTTTTATTGTTATCTTCAGCAAATTTGCTAATGAGAAATTACATAAATTGCTCCCACAAAACTTGGGCAAGTTTATCTTCACCACTACTGATCAAATCAACTAGTTCAGCAAATTTGCTAATGAGAAACTACATAAATTACTCTCGCAAAACTCTGGCAAATTTATCTTCACCACGATTGATCAAATCAACTAGGGAAATAACCCTTCAGCCCCTTTCCTACAATGCATACTACCTCTAGCAATTCGCATTGGCTCACATACAAACTTGCACTGCTCACACAAGCAACCTTCTGAAGCTTGATTTGCCTTCCTAGAACTTCGACTTGTCTTCTGGGCAATCCACACCGCCTCCTAGAGAAATCACACCTCCTCTAGCAAACCCGCACTTGCTCCAAAAAATTAACTCAGCCCTCTTCTCTATAAAATAAACTAATAGCAAAACGTCCCTCTGAAACTCGGAAGTAGAAAGTCTCTCAGATGAAGAAAAACTCCAGAAAATCTCTTCCCTATCATTGTTGTTGAAACCCTCCTGGTATCTTACTGAAAACTCACCCAACTCGAATGATCTATGTGATTTGAACTATCTCCAATGTTGTCCATCGATCTCCCTTTATAATCTCTCATTCACAAATGAATGGCAACAATTAGAAGTTAACTTGATCCAATCGATGGTTAAGATTAACTTAGAAACTTTCTACAAGCTTCTAGAGGCAAATTAATCTTATCCCAACTAATGTTAGTTAATTATCCACTTTTTCTAAGTTTAGACTTAGGAAATATTTAAAATATCACTAATTAACATAATCAAGATATTTGCCTTAGGGGAAACTTGGGAAAAATTACATTGGCTTGGAGACAATTAATTTCATTGTGTTCTTAGCCTCAATGACACCTTCAAGGCTAGAACACCCATTCGAGCTACAACAGTTAACACAAGTGTTAAAATTGGCAACTAGGGAAAAACTTCATGTGGGTCATCTTATTCATGGCTGATAATATTTTTATTAGATTCCCCTCATCGAGAGGTGTAGGATTGAAATAAAGATCATCCGATTCTGATAACTATTCATGCAGATATGAATTTATTTTGATTATGGAATTATTATCAAGCCGACCTACAACTCATGTAGGTTCAGAAGCCCAACAGTCGCATCTATTCAAACACCAACATTGTGTATAAATATAGGAGGACTTTTCCTCATTTGGACTCACTCATCTCATCACATCTCTCTCTCTACTGCGCAGAAAAGTGTCTCTCCCTCACACATATGAAGCCGGAAGCTACCGAAACTGAAGCTGCAACTGCAAAAGTAAAGTTTGACCTGCGTGGACTAGAAAATATCCTCATCTGAACTGCGTTGTAGGTTCATTTGAACCTCCTCTGAAAGTCGCAACTTTTGGTGGTGGAATCAAGTCAATCCGACAGACGGTTTGCAAGATATCGACTACCCTAGTTTGAAGCCAGAAGCTGTGGAAACTGAAGCTGCAACTGCAGAAGTAAAGTTTGACTTGCGTGGACTAGAAGATCTACTCATCTGAACTGCATTGTAGGCTCATCTGAACCTCCTCTGAAAGCCGCAACTTTTGGTGGTGGAATCAAGTCAATCTAAAAGACAGTTTGCAAGATATTCACTGCCCTAGTTTGAAGCCGGAAGTTGGCGAAACTGAAGCTGCAACTGCAGAAGTAAAGTTCGACCTGCGAGGACTAGAAGATCTCCTCATCTGAACTGTGTTGTAGGTTCATCTAAACCTCCTCTGGAAGCTGCAACTGTTGGTGGTGGAATCAAGCCGATCCGACGGTCAGTTTGTGAGATATCGTCTGCCCTAGGTTGATGATAAAGCTGCTATGATGATGTTGCTGATCTAGGGTTTGCTAATGCTGATATAAATCAGACTTATTGTACTATTTCTCTCTGCTGAATTATTGAAGATAAAAGAAGATTTGATCAAAGGGTTTCCCCACACATTGTGGGGTTTGTCCCTGGCTAGCCGCCACATCTTGTGTCTCTTGTCTTGGCTTGTTTTCTATCGATCATTTAATGTTCTATCTACACTTTACTTTATGTACATGTGATTGCTAATCTGAAATAACAAGAAAAGAAGTAAATTGTTATAAGCATAGAACATACCATAATTTAACAACAAGAAGCTCCAAAAGTTTAGCCAAGCTCACCCAAGACAAAAGAACTTTCTAGTTCAAGAAGCCAAACTTCAGGTGAGGAGAGGACAGTATCCCATTCCAATTCTATCAAGAGACCTTAATTGTTCACATAGATATTGAGGGATGCTCGGGAGTACGTTAAGGCTCCTAAGAGCACATTCAAAGAGGGCAAGCCTTCAAAGAATTTTCCCAACTATATGGCATTGATGAGCATCACCAATGATTCTGAGCCCTCCAATTTTCAAGTGGAACCAGGCCAGCATGTATGGAAGGATGCCATGATGAAAGAGTACACCTCCAAAATGAAGAATGATGTTTGGAAATTGGGACATAGTGCCATGACCAAAGGGGAAATCAATCGTGAGCTCCATGTGGCTCTACAAGATCAAGCATGTTGCAAATGGAAACATTGAGAAAATGAAGGTGAGTTTTGTAACAAGAGGGTTCCATAAAGAGGGTGTGGACTATGAGGAGACTTTTGCTCCAATCGCCAAGAACACTTCCATTAGAGTTGTTACATTTATTGTCTTAGTCACGGGATTGGAGGATATATCAGATGAATGTGAAGATGGCTTTCCCTAATTGGATCATTAAGGAAGAAGTATACATAGAGCAACCTCAAAGCTTTGAAGTACATTGGAAAGAGTCTCATGTTTGCAAGCTTAATAAGGCCTTCTATGGACTCAAAAAAACATCAAGAGCATTGCATTTCAAGATAGATGGATACTCTTAGTATGGGATTCACCAAGAGTGAAGCAAATTTGAACTTATACTTTATATTTGTTTGAATTGATCTACTTATTTTGGTGTTGTATGTAGATGACTTGTTTCTTATGGGTGCAAAGAATCTCATTTTAAGGTGCAAAGCAGATATGGCAACTAAGTTCGAGATGGAGCACATTGGCAAGATGCACTACTTTTTGTTGAAATGTGTAACTAAGTTCGGTCTTCATAATGACAGGTGTAATCATGATTCTATGTATTTGATGGAAAGAGAAAAATAAACTTACTATTGTCATTCTTGAGGCATGGGTTTAATGCTCAAGGTCATTTGATTTACAGGTCAAGCACCCATTGAGTGTTTCTAGGGCTTATAATTGAGTCAACAAGTCAATTGAGTCATTGTCATGTATGGAAGACCCTTTTGGGCATGTTGTATATTGTCAAGAAAAATTTGAGAGTGTCAAATAGACCCTCCAAGACTTTGTCACAATGCTACAACAAGTTGACCTTCAAAGGATGATAAGTCAGCCTACCAAGAGGAACAAGTCAGCCTATTAGGGCACTCAGAGAAGCCTATAGATAGAAGCACTCGGCCTCATTCAAACGACACTCATTCACTCACAAGGTTTCAATCAAAGAAGAGGAAAAGGCGTGAAGAAGAGAAGGATTAGAAGAAGAAAAGAAAAGCGAAACTTTGGATTGTCTTTGGGCTACTATCCTTCACACATGCAAGATAATTAGGGCATCTATTGCAACAACTAAAGACTGAGTTGCAAAAGTCAAGTTAGGGCTCCAAGTGGCATACTTTGCAAGTCAAGTTTCTTAGAAGAAAGGATACACTCAAGCGAAGAGGAAAAGAGGAATAAATCACCATCTTATCACACGTGCAAGAGTTAGGGTTTCCGCAAAAGAAACTACTCGGGGTCAAAGTTGTAGTAGAAACTGCAGGAGGCCGAAGTTGTAGAAGTTGTTGAGGTCGACGCTGCTAGAAGGAAAGCTCATCAAGGAGGAAGGATTGACTTGGTCCTGGAGGGGACTTTTACAAGGGTCTTAGGTCTTGGAATTCATCATTTGAACTTCTATAAGAAAAGAAGAGTTATTGTGGGTTTTTCACTCAAGAGGAGAGGTTTTTTCGTTGGCTAATAGCCTATATCTTGTCTCCTCTTGTCTCATTGTCATTTCATAGTTTGGTAGCTTTTTTATGATAAAAATGTAATAATAATCAATTGAAAGAAGAATCTAATCAAGTTAAAGTTAAAATACATCACAAGCAATTATCAAAGCAAGTGAAATCACCTAATCTAGCTGCCCCTAGATTTCTCAACACTTCTAGGGTTTGAAAGTTTAGCAAAAACCTGAGGAGACATTACTTGGGCAAGGTGAGTATGCATTTGAGATCCTGAAGAGATTTCAAATGGAGAACTATAAACCTATGGCCACATTGATCATCAATCTGAAGAACGTGAAAGCCTCAAATTTAGAGTTGATGGATACAATGTTATACAGGAAACTAATAGTTTCTTTGATTATTTGGTGAACATCAGACTAGATGTATGTTTTACAATAAACAACTTGAGTCGATTCATGGTGGAGCCAGGGCAAGAGCATTAGGTAGTAGCAAAACATATAGTTAGTTATTTAAGGTTCACAGTGGAATATGGTCTAAGATATCTTGGAGATAGTGAAGTGAAATTGCAAGGTTATTAGACTCAAATTGGGTAGGCAATGTTACCATCAAGAAGAGCACCTCATGGTGTCGCTTTAGTTTCGCACCAACAATGATATTATGGTTCAACAAGACGCAGATTTATGTGGCACTCACTTAAGCAGAGACAGAGCATATGTCAACTAGTATAGTGAATTGTGAGACCATTTGGCTTCTCAAGTTACTTGTAAGTTTATTTGATCAAGAGTTGGATCCGACAATGATCTACTATGATAATAAGAGTTGTATCAAACTTTTTGAGAATATAGTGTTCCATGACAAGTCCGAGAACGTACAGATAAG
The DNA here is from genome assembly GCA_000404065.3 of Pinus taeda. Lineage (NCBI taxonomy): Eukaryota > Viridiplantae > Streptophyta > Pinopsida > Pinales > Pinaceae > Pinus > Pinus taeda. The sequence continues at coordinate 71,720 of APFE030490252.1, forward strand.
GTATCACTTCATTCGAGAAAAGATTCAGAAGAGAGCAATGAAGCCCCAGTATGTATCTAAAAATCAACAAGTTGTTGATATTTTGACCAAGCCCTTAGCAAAAGGAAAGTTTGAGGCACTCAAAGACAATTTTGGGTAGGCGCAAAACTCCTTCCTCACTAAGAGGGAGTGTTGATAATTGTAGCTCAGACAAGAACATCAACACAGGTTTTGTGTCAAACGTTCAAGAAGTCACTCAAGTCTTCTATTTTGTAATTCCCTTTAGTTATAAAGTGAAAAGTCATTTGAGTTGTAAAAGTCTAATAAAGTGTATTTAATTACCTTTATGATTTAAATTAATCTCAATCGTAGATCTTAATGTGAGATGGTTTTGGTAGATTAGGTCTTCAACTCGAGTATAAAGGCAATGCAAGGTAGAGGGAAAAGACACATTAATCTTTCACGAAAATAGTTTCATCTAAAGCTTAAGAAGGGGGCCAAGAAAAGGAGAAAACAAAGCAAGAGTGAAGAGAAACCCAACAATGATTGCAAGTTGCATAGCTATCCTTTCTCACAAAGATAGTTTCATCCAAAGCTGAAGAGAGAGGCCGAAAAAAAGAGAAAATAATGCAACAGTGAAAACAGTAGCCCCGTAATGATTGCAGATTGCATATCCATCCATGCAGTCGTACGAACAAACTGTACAGATCCTTACAACCAACCAGACAGTTCATTGTGAAAATTCCTTAATCTAACACATCAAAAACCCCTATTGCAATTATTGGTTTACAATCTCCTACTTGTTCTTTACATTAACAAGTTATTTAATTATATAAACATCGAAGTAAACACTATTGCAGCCTTCACAAATTTACAGATCATGCACTGAAATAAACTGAGACAATAACACAAGGGACATCATTATTTTTGGAGCCTCACAGAAGTCCAAGTTGGAGCTTGGCAACGATTCACAATCAAATTTATACTTATATTGTATTTATTTCATTGCACTGTCCAGAGTTTTAATAAAAACATTAATTTCAGCTGTTGATTTTTGTGTTCTGTGTATACATACACATATCTATATATGTTGTTGGCAATCACTAGAACAATTAAAAATAATAATAATAATAATAATAAGAAATACTGATTCACCCCCCTCTCAGTGTTTCCAACAATTGGTATCAGAGCAGCCTTCTTCATACTAGCCTAACAGCTTGAAGAAGGATCCGCAGCCATGATGAGAAATCACAAAGCATCAAGAAGACCTCCTTTGTTCGATGGCACTAACTTTGGTTTCTGGAAGAAAAGAATGACCTACTACTTGATGTCCCTTGGACCCGAAGTCTGGCATTTTGTTCAAAATGAATACAAAACGACTACCACTCTTCCAACGGACCAAGACAAGAGGAAAGCCTACATCGCAACTGCAAAGGCCATGAACTCCATCACTAGTGGAATCACTGATTCTAAGTTTACAAAAATCATGCACTGTAAATCTGCCAAAGAAATGTGGGAGAAGCTAGTTAGCTTGTACGATGGAGACTCAAAAGTAAAAAAGGCAAAGCTTCAAACTCACCGAAGACAGTTTGAAAGTTTGAGGATGGAAGATGAAGAAGAGACTGCAGCATACCTCCTCCGAGTAGCTGAAGTGGTAAATTCCCTGAAAGGATTGGACGAAAAAGTTGCAGAAAGTACCATTGTTCAAAAGGTATTAAGGTCTCTTCCAGACAGATTTGACTCCAAAATAAGCGCTATAGAAGAAGCAAAGGATCTAGATACCCTCAAAAATGATGAACTCCATGGAATTCTCACTACCTATGGAATGAGGAAAGGTGGCCCAAGCTCCAAAGATGCAGCATTCAAGGCCTCAAAGTCAAAGAAGGGGAAAGAAAGGAATGACTATAGTGATGAGTCTGATGTGGAATCCGAATTGGCTCAATTTGTACGAAAGCTGAAGAGAGGATCTAAGCTTAAAGGCAAGTATCCTCTTATATGTTTTAAATGTGGTAAATAGGTCATTATGCAGCGAAATGTCCTGATAAACATGACAGTGATGATAAAAGAAATTCTAAAAGAATGGCACAGAAAAAGAAAGGGTTCAATAAGAAAAACTTCTTCTCCAAGCAAGATGAGTCTGATGAGGATGAGTTTATGGTCATCAAAAAGAAATCAGATGAGGAAAGTGATCATGATGAAAGCCAAGAAGCATTATTCATGGCACTCGCAGATGATGATGACTCAGGGCTGGAAGGAAATGTAGATGAACTGTTAATAAGCGCCATTGAAGAAAATTAGAAACTACGGAACAAAATCATTTCTCTCAAACTGGAAAACGAGGAAATAAGAAGGAGAGAAGATCTCTTGGAAGCAAAGCTTGAAGAAAAAGAAGAGACTTGCGAAGAATGCGAGGCCGAAATAGTGTCTTTGAGAAAGGAGTTGGAGCAAATTAAAAAGGGTTGTAAAAGCTCTCAAATACTTGAGACTATTCTAAAAATCGGAAACCTCAACATGACAAGTCTGGAATAGGTTTCAAAGGAGAATCCTCAAGCACTAAGAATAGTGTGAAAAGCTATGCCGATGCACTTTCCTGCAATCCAAAAGATGAAAAAATATGTTATCAAAAGTGCATCCCAAACCCCAAGAATGAAGAGAGAATTACTCCAGAGAAGAATGTGGAGTCGAATCATGGACACTACAGCAAATACAAAACTGTACTCCACCAAGGGCCCATCGCAAATCCGAAGAACGAGGGAGGAGTAATCCCCAGGATGGAAATCGACTCAAATCGTGGTTGCTTCAACAAGTACAAAACCATCTTTCTTGGACATTGCTTTCACTGTAAAAACTTCAGTCATCAAGCCAAACATTGTATGGCTCGCAGAAGTGAAAAGACAAATCTAAAGGACCGAATAATCAACTCATATGCCCCCAAAAGGTAGGGACAAATCAAAATGTTCAATCCATTTGATCCCTTGACCAAATTTGATCTGATTTACTCTTTCTGCTACAATAATGGACACTATGAACAAGACTGCCCACTCAAAGGAAGAAAGACGAGTAGCAAGAACCCCAGCATGGACAAATGCGGCCTGGCTCTATATGCTCAAAATAATGAAAACCAGTGGTTTGTAGATAGTGGGTGCTCCAGACACATGACAGGAGACAGAAGGAAGTTTGTCTCACTGAGCAAAAAGGAAGGGAATGTGTCCTTTGGAAGCGGATCAGGCAGAATTGCAGGAAAAAGAACAATTACTCTGATCAATGGAGAAGGAAAAGCTCAAGATGCTCTACTAGTTGACGGACTCAAACACAACCTCCTGAGTGTCAACCAAATCTGTGATCAAGGACATAAGGTTGTTTTCAGCACCAAAGACTGTGAAATAAGGAACTCTGCCTCAGGGAAACTTGTGGCAAAAGGGGTGAGAACACCAGACAACATTTACATACTGAACAAGATTCAAGAAAATAAATGCTATGTGAGTCAGACAGATGAGAGTTGGCTGTGGCACAAGCGACTTGGACATACAAGCTCGAAAATCTGATCAATATCAGCAAGATCAAAGGTGTACGAGACATCCCAAATCTATTCAAACCAAATCAGGGAGTATGTGGTCCTTGTCAACATGGAAAGCAGACCAAAACCAGCCACAAGACAAAGGAACACTATACATCAAAGCCCTTGGAGATCATCCATGCTGATGTGTGTGGGCCAACTAGAAATCAAGCACTCCAAGGAGAAAGGTACTTTGTGTTATTTGTTGATGATTATACTAGAATGATGTGGATATATTTCATAAAGTATAAATCTGAAACTTTTGAGTGTTTGAAGAATCTAAAAGCTCTTGTAGAAAATGAAAAAGATTCAAAAATTAAGTGCCTCAGAACAAACAGAGGAGGAAAATTCACATCAAACGAGTTTAGTGAGTTCTATAACATTCATGGAATTAAAAGAGAATTCTCGGCTGCCAGAACACCTCAGCAAAATGGGGTAGTTGAAAGAAGAAACCGAACAGTCCAAGAAATGGCAAGAACTATGCTATTAGCAGCAGACTTACAGCCTAGATTCTGGAGAGAAGCAGTAGGGACAGCTGTCTATACACTGAATCGAACTCAATTAAGACCAAATTGTGAAAAAACTCCTTATGAGCTATGGAACGGAAGACCTGCTTCGGTGAAGTATTTCAAGATTTTTGGAAGCAAGTGCTTCATAAAAATAAATGATGGTTCACCAGGAAAGTTTGATTCTCGAGTTGATGAAGGGATATTTCTTGGATACTCTACACGAAGCAAGGCTTACAAGTGCTACAATTATCGACTGAAGAAAATAGTGGAAAGCATTGATGTAAAGGTTGATGAAGAACTTCCATTAAAGGAAATTGAAGAACATGAAGATCACTTTCTCCTTGAAGAAGAAGAACCTAAAGAAGAAGAGATAGATAAGGAAGAAGAAGAAGAGAAAAGAGAACCACCTCATACCCCTTCAAAGATGAAGTATGTCAAAAGATATCATCCAGAAGAACAGATCATTGGCGATAGAGATGAAGGTGTGCAGGCCCGAAGAAGGATAACAACCTCACCCAAGAGAAAAGTCATTGCCCTCCTATCTATGATAGAACCAGAAACATTTGCAGAAGCAAGTAAGGATCCTCATTGGGTAAAAGCCATGAAAGAAGAAATGTCCCAAATTGAGAAGAACAAGACATGGGAGCTGGTACCTCGTCCAAAGGACAAAAACATAATAGGAACCAAATGGGTGTTCAAAAATAAAATGAATGAGGAAGGACAAGTTATCAGAAACAAGGCAAGACTTGTCTGCAAAGGCTATTCACAAATTGAAGCAATTGACTTTGAAGAGACATTTGCACCAGTGGCCCGTATGGAAGCTATCAGGATGTTCTTAGCATTTGCTTGCTCAAAAGGATTCAAAATCTATCAAATGGACATGAAATCAGCATTTCTAAATGGGGAACTCAAAGAGGAAAGTCTACATGGAGCAGCCAAAAGGTTTTGATCTAACAACAGGGAAGGACCTAGTCTGTAAGTTGAAAAAAGCTTTATAGGGATTGAAACAAGCTCCTGGTATGCAAGATTGGATCACTACCTACAACAACAAGGCTTCAAAAAGGGAGTGGCCGGAAGTAATCCATACATAAAGACAGATCAAGGTAAGTTACTAGCTGCTCTTGTTTATGTCGATGATCTGATTTTTGCTAGTAATAATGATGAAATGAGCCATGAATTTTCTCAAAACATGTCAAAAGAGTTTGAGATGTCAATGATTGGAGAGCTGTCCCACTTCCTTGGACTTCAAATATCTCAAACCAGAGCAAGATTGTGTATATCTCAAACCAAATATCTAAAAGACATGCTCAAAAAATATGGAATGGAGGATTGTGCACCCATGAGCACACCTATGACCACAAACTGCAAACTGAGCAAAGATGATGACTCCCCTCTAGTGGATGCAACTCATTACAGGTCAATGATCGAAGCCCTTCTATACTTTACAGCTACACGACCAGACATAATGCAAGCAGTAGGAATGGTGGGAAGATTTCAATCTGCTCCCAAACAATCCCATTTATTAGCTGTAAAAAGAATTCTCAGATATCTGAAGGGAACTTCTGATTTCAGTCTTTGGTACCCAAAGAACTCAACACTGACTGTAACTGCATACACTGATGTTGATTGGGCTGGAAGTATAGATGACCGGAAAAGTACTAGTGGAAATGCATTCTTCCTAGGAGACTGTTTGGTATCCTCGCTCAGCAAAAAATAGTCATCCATATCATTATCCACAGCCGAAGCCGAGTATATTGCTGCCGCAGACTGTTGTACTCAGATACTATGGATGAAGGAAGCTCTAAAAGATCTCGACATATGTACAGATCAACCAATTACCGTCTATTGTGACAACACAAGTGCTATCAGTCCCAGCAAAAATCTAGTGATGCACTCAAGAACCAAACACATACCAATCAAGTATCATTTCCTCCGTGAGCAAGTAGCTGAACAAAACATTGTCCTGGAATATATCAGTACTAAGGAGCAGATAGCTGATATTTTCACAAAACCTCTTCCTCGAGAAGCATTCGAACATCTTCGTCAAAAGATGGGGGTTATTTCTTTATCATCACTCAAGTTCATTCATAAAGATGTAGCAGGACAGGGGGAGCAGGTTGACAGGGGGAGTCTGTATGCATTCCTTTGCCATTAATGTCAAAGGGGGAGAGAGCAGAAGAATATTGCCATCAATAACAAAGGGGGAGATTGTTGGACACAAATTGTCATTGATGTCAATATGGCAATATTCAAGGAAGGAGACAGAGCCAAAGAAGAGGAGCACACAAAGCCATCGGAACCAAGAGGAGCCAAGAGGAGCAGAGGTAGTTAAGCGTTGTATGAAGTTACTGGTGAACGCTGGTGAAGGCTGCTGCAGCTGTTGAACACTGTTGAAAAAGTTGGAGAAAAGTTGTTGAAACTCCAATTTCTCCATTGCTGAAACACCAATACTTGGAGAAAAGTTGTTGAAACACCAATTTCTCCATTGCTAAAACACCAATACTTGGAGAAAAGTTGTTGAAACACCAATTTCTCCATTGCTAAAACACAAATTTCTCCATTGTTGAAACACCAACCTTTTCCGCGACAACATTATATTTTTAGCACATCAATCGAAGGCAAACATGAGGAAGCTAAAGCGAATGGAGGAGGGAAGCCAAAAGGTCGAGCGAGTGTTGAGGAAGCCGAAGCTCAAGCGAGCGAGGAGGAAGCCAAAGAGCCATTGAGTAAGCGGAAACGAATGGACAAAGGCATGAGAATGTATAAAACAATAAAAACTGAGAATTGTTGTTGTTGTTGGTGTGGTGAAGAACCAGAGTGTGAGGTAGTAGAAGCAGCAGAGGAGGTAGAGGCAGTAGAAGCAGCAAAGGCAGGAGAGCAGGAGTGAGACAACCTCAGCTGAATAGTGTGCAACAGCATACCTGTTTATACCAAGGTTGGGTTGGAGCCCAAGAGGTTGGAGCCTCATAACTAAACTGGACTGAAGTCATTGGGGGTAGGTGCTCCTAAGTGCAGAACCACTGCAAAACAGAGTTGGTGCTCTAGAGGTTGGAGCCTCATTGAAGTCCAAGTTGGAGCTTGGCAACGATTCACAATCAGATTTATACTTATATTGTATTTATTTCAGTGCACTGTCTTGAGTTTTAATAAAAGCATTAATTTCAGCAGTTGATTTCTGTGTTCTGTGTATACATATACATATCTATATATGTTGTTGGCAATCACTAGAACAATTAAAAAAAAAATAATAATAAGAAGAAATATTGATTCACCCCCCTCTCAGTATTTCCAACACGTCTTACACTTTTCCTATTGATGAATCAACGGGCGAGATTAAGTCCCTAATCAACGGCTAAGATTAGAACTAGCTTGATCCTTGTCACTTAGAACTTTCTCACCCATATTTTATTAATACATATTAATATTTTTATTTTCTTAAGTTTAGACTTAGGAACCCATTAAAATATTAATTATTTTAATAACTCCTCATTCGGGTGGAATTTCTCCAAACGATTTCTGAGTCTTGGAGATCTCATGTGCCTTAGCCTCTCCACCAATTTTCAAGGCTAGAGCACATCTGATGCTACACAAAATCAACACTCCCTCTGAGCGTGGAATGTGTTCTAGCAATGCTTCACCATAGAAGCATCACATTGATCCTCTACATCAGTCCTCTGTGTTGATGCTTGGCCTGTTGCCCCACATCCACTACAGTATTGCTTCCTATACTGTTGCCCATGACACTACCACTGCCACTACTACATTTGTACTGCAGCTCCCTCTCAACATGTTGCATCATGTTGCCCATAGCACTGCCACTATTAACTGTTGCATTGCAACTCAGTTACCGAGAAGTAAATGACTTTACCCAAACACTAACATCCTGGTCTCTTGTGCTCTCTCTACTGCTATCATGTGCTCCCTCTGTTGCCACTGCGCTGTTGCAACCTCTTTTATACCTCTCGCACTGTTTGCAACCTCCGTTGCACTGCTACAGACTTCTGCACTCTAGCACTACCTTGCGCTCCATCACAGCTTGCTCCACTCGACACATGTCATCATGCTACTGTATTTAAGGACTCCCGTAGTCGTATGTGATCCACACGTTTAGGCACCTCAAGGATTCTGCCCCTTTTTGTAGTCCTCCCAACTACAGCTCCAAGTCTCCCCACCTCTTCTCTAGAGGCGTATGAGCACCCATGACACAATCGTCATCAATTTTGACATCCTTCTCTGCCTTTTGCTAGAGCAGCCTTTGAGTCGGAAGCTTCTCCCTTGCCTTTCTTCCTGGGGCACTGAGAGGCATAATGTCCCAGCTCCCCACAGTTGAAGCACTTGTCCTTGGAGATGTCTTTCTTCTTCCTCTTTTGTAGCCCCTGTTGTCCCACTGATGAGAGAGTTGCATCCTCCTCCTCCTCCTTCTTGATTTGAACTCCCTTACCACTACTCCCCGCCTTGGCCAATCTCCTGAGCTCTTCTTGTTGAAGAACTTCCCACATCTCCTCCCAACTGTGGAGAGTTGCTCTGCCGAAAATGCTTTGGACAAATGTCTCCCACTCCTCGGAGATTACATTCAGGGCAATCCTGACCATGAACTCTGGATCTGGTGTATACCCCACGAAAGTAAGTTGGTTGTGAATCCCTTGCAACCTGAGAAGGAATGGATCTATCTCCTCTCCTTTTTTGCATCTGATATTGTCTTAGCTAATTTTCTAATAGCATCTTCCGTTGCATGGAAGAGCCCTAATACAAGGTGGTCAGGGTTCTCCCACATCTCCCTTGTTGTGTTCTTCTCAACATGATCTTTGACCCCATCTAGGATCATGCACTTGGCCTTAGCCTGGGCCTCCTCGTATTTCTTCAATGGATCAGCGTCGATTGGTTCAGCAACAACCTTCAAGGCATAGTCCTTAATGCGATGTTTGTCTAGGATTGCCAGGATCTTGGCCTTCCAGATGACAAAATTGGAAGCTTCGTCCAATTTGTCCTGATCCCTCAACCCATTCATTGCCATCTCTGTTACTCTCCTCTAGACTCCCTCTGAGTCCTGATTTCCCTCTCGGAAATCCTCCGGCCAACCGTCAAATCACTCCTCTCCAATCCTCCTTTGCCGCTGCAACCCGAATCTAGATTTCTTGGCTAGAAATCTGTAGAGGTAAAGCTTCCCTCTAGCTTGGTTCAGTCTCCTTAGACAATGTTCTGCACCAACAAAAACAGCGTCCCACCAGCTCTTCAAATCAAAATCTGCACAACTCCCTTAGCCCTGGCAACTTGAAGAATATTTGCCCTTCAGGCTCTGCGCAATCTCTGCGTGGGGTGTATCTGCTCCTCCCGGCCAACTGTGTCAATTCTTCCTGGCTCAGATAGATGACGTGGCTCTACGTGAGCCTAATCTTCCCTTCTTTGCCTCTGCGCTGGCCCTTCTCCTGGCTCAGAGTGCTGACGCAGGCACTGCATGAGCCTCTGCATCATCTCTTTTGCACTGTCACTCTCCCTCTATGTCTCTAGCTCTAGAACAACATTGTCTCCCGGGACAGCTCTTAGACTACTGCAAATTCTCAAATTTTCTTAACTAGTGTCCTCAGTCGCCTATGATCTACAATCGCTCTGATACCATGTGAAAATTCCTAAATCTAAAACATAAGAAACCCCTACAGCAATTACTGGTTTCTCCTACTTGTTCTTTAGATTAACAAGTTATTTAATTACATAAACATCGAAGTAAACACTATTGCAACCTTCACAAATATACAGATCATGCACTGAAATAAACTGAGACAATAACACAAGGGACACTGTTATTTTTGGACAATTGTCCCCGGAAAAACCCAATTCGGGAAAACCGATGCAGCATATAGAGGGTTTGTATTATTAAGCAAATTTCATGAATACAACCAGATGATCAAACCCCACAGGGGATCCAGTTGTTCCCTGTGTTGGACAGCGAAAGCAGCTCCAAGCACTGCTCTAGAACTGCATCACTCCTCTAGGAGCTGTGTCAGACTCTCCCAACTCAAAATTTGTTGATCTGCTCCCAGTCTGCCCCACAGAATCTCCCCAGCACTACCTCTGAGGCCCAGCGTCAGCCTCTATGGCTTCTGCATCACATGCATCAACCTTCTGCATCCTCTGTGTCATCTCTTTGGCCTCTGCGTCAGCCCTTCTAGGGCCTGCGCTATCTCTCCTGGCACTGTGTTGCCTCTCTACTATGTATTCTTCAGCCTCTAATTAAATCCCTTGTTGAACTACCCCTCACTGCAACTCTAATCACTAACTCGAATTCTCAGCAAACCTCTCCCCAGAAAATCGAATTCTTTGATCACTTGGTGTCTCTCCAACTAACGCTCAAGCCTCCCCTTATACTTTCCTTGTTGATGAATCAACGGTCGAGATTAAGTCCCTAATCAAAAGCTAAGATTAGAACTAGCTTGATCCTCGTCACTTAAAACTTTCTCACCCATATTTTATTAATACATATTAATATCTTTATTTTCCTAAGTTTAGACTTAAGAACCCATTAAAAATATTAATTATTTTAATAACTCCTCATCCGTGTGGAATTTCTCCAAACAATTTCTGGGTCTTGGAGATCTCATGTGCCTTAGCCTCTCCGCCAACTTTCAAGGCTACAGCACATCCGATGCTGCTCAAAATCAACATTCATACATTCCCTACATCATACGAACAAAGTCGAACTGCAAGTTTCTAAAACCTTTTTAGCAATTTTCTCATTCAGCGAGACAAAAAACTCTTTTTAGAGCTGTCCTTGTAAGTTTTGAGTCATTAATGATGATTTGAACTTTGAAGGACAGATGTAGTGTTTCATGTTTTATGCTTCCACTATATTTCCAGTTGTCTATGTGATTGACGCATGCCCACATTTTTTCTTTATGTTATTGAGTAAAAACAAAATCTGATTTATTTAATAAATAAGCATAAAATAGCAACCAACTAGGATTTGGAAAATTTACACCTCCCAAATCACTCGTCATATATACAAGTCCTAGAAAATGTGACAGGAAGATGGGGGTAAGTGAGCAGCATCTAGGACTGCCCAAGTATATCATAAACAGTGATTGTATGGGTGAACATAATGTTGACCACTTAGCGTCAACTACCCTATAGCACTATACATTTTCGAAAGAAGATTCCATCATGATCGAGCAATGAGATCATCCAGATTTCATCATCATCACCAGTCATCATTTTGCAGAAGTTGAGACCATTTGTGTATGTAATAACCTAGGTAAGCCTACTTTTTTTATGGCAATCTCTATCCTAGGTGGTTTTTTGTCTCACTGATTCATGTGTGTTTCTAAACTGTATTAAAATGTAATATCTTGATGTAAAAAATATCTGAGTGCATGGTCCCTCATAGTTAGACACCATGGCTAAAATATTTGAGTATCAGAAAATAAAAAGAATTTAAATTTTTTTAAAAAAATACTCTTTTTTTATTGATTTAACAACGAATTACAACTAGATTTTTAAAATAGTTAGGTGGCCTCAACTTGCCCTGTGGAAAACCAAGTTTGTTGGCCACCTAATGGCATGGTATGCCATCTAAAAACAATAAGTCTTGAGTCTTTCTAACCAAGCAATATATGACTTTATGTCTATTATGCTTATCCTGCTATCTACATGCTTATTGGCACAACTATAATTACATGTTAAAGTAAAAGCTATCTGCATCAAAAAACTACAGAGAGAGACTTCATTTTAACTAATATGCTTCCTCAGCTGAAGCAGATTCCACTGATGTCGGGTCTTTTGCATTAGACCCCGGGAGTTTAGTCGACGAAAGTATGCAAGGCAAGTGATTTTCAACGCGTTCGAGGTGCCCACCCTGCGTCTGCATTTGGAACAAGAGCTTCTGGAAGACTTGCTTATAGTTCGAGAAAGCTTGCATTGCGGCAGCCATCTTCAAAGCTATTTGTTCCAGGGCCTTGCCCAGAATCCCTTTCATTGACTAGTAAAGAAACAATGTGTGTTTAAATTGGGTCACTCGGCCTCTTGTATGCCATGGATCAGGCACCAAGATCCGCCAATCCTCTGCATTGATCTCCATTGATCCTGCTTGGCAGTTCAGATCCGCCTCCCATTCCTCTATCAATTTTCGAATTTCCTCTATTGTGCCTTCGTGGTAAGCTTTCGCAGCTTCATTAATGATGCTATCAGTGGACTTGTGGCCTCTCGATTTGCCTCTAGGGTTACTAGATTGACCTTGTTCCTGTCTTCCTTTATTTTTCCTGTCACGGCCTCGTGAGGCAAGGGTTCGAGTTCGAGCCGCCACACGAGCCATGGTAACCTTCTTGCAGCTTGATGAAATCTATCGTTGAGTGCTCGCGGGTGGTATAAGCCCCCAGCAGATTGACGAATACTGCTACCAACCTGTTCACCTGTCCAGAGACCAATAGACATTCGTAAAACCAAGACATGGTTCGTGCTAGCCTCCTATGCTTCATAGCAAATTTTAACAAGTTTTCCCGAAACAGGTAGAGGTTCCAACCCCTTGCACCAATACCAGTATTCAGGTTTAAGGATACGACGCAACACAGACCAATTGTTAAATTATGGTATGTTCTATGCTTAGAGCAATTTACTTATTTTTCTTTTTATTAGCCACAAATTAGCAATCACATATTCATTAAGTGCAGTGCAGATAAAACATTAAATGATCAACAGAAAACAACCCAAGACAAGACACACAAGATGTGGCGGCTAGCCAGGGACAAACCCCAATGCAGGGAAACCCTTTGATCAAATCTTCTTTTATCTTCAATATTTCAGCAGAGAGAAATAGTACAAAATCGGAATTCTGTAATTTTATATCAGCAGCAGCAAACCCTAGATCAAGAAAGTCAAACATGGTCAAACTAGCTGAAATTGACCTCTAAAATACTTGTTCAATTTCCAGTCAACTTGTCCTCGAACAGCCTGAATAAACAGCCCTTGAACAACCCCAAAAGTTCAATCAATTTGCAGATTTCTTAAGTCAACTTGCAGCCCTAAACTAGGGCAATCAACACCAGTCAAACCAGAAGTCAGATCACCTCGATTTTCATGCCAAAAATTATGGCCTGCCTAGGAGAGGCAACCACACCCAATCCGCACTTCTGGAAGGTCAACGCTTGGTCAACGCTGGTCAAAGAAATGACCTACTACCCTAGCGTCCTTCTTTCTGCGTCTTCCTTGCCCTAGGACGTCTTCCTTTCAGCCACACGTGTGAGAGAGAGAGAGGCTCCTTTTATGCGTAGAGGAGAGAGAGAAGATGAGTGAATTGAATTGTCCAAACGAGGAGAATCCTCCTTGTATTTATATGCAAACGTTGAGGTTGAATAGACATGACTGTTGGGCTTCTGAGCCTACATAAGTTTGCTGGTCGACCTTGACAATTTGTCCATAATCAAAATAAATTCATATCTCCATAAATACTTATCGGAATCGGATAATCTTTAGATCAATTCTACACCTCTCGATGAGAAGAATCTAGGAAAAATATCAAAAGCCATAAATAAGGTGATCTACATGGAGTTTGGCCCTAGTTGCCAATTTTAACACTCCCTCTCAACTTGGGAGAACTTCATCTGCAATCCGTCAGACTGTTGCTGCTATCCATCCACCAAATGCATTGTCCTGTACAGCTTGACCCCACTCTGCTCTGCTCTGCTCGAACTATGTAGAAGAAGAAATGATCAAGGATGTATCATACCATTCTCCACTGACCTGAAGTCAATCTCAAAGTGTGAACCACTCTCACTGATCCCAGATCAATATCATTGATCCCAGATCAATGGAGGTCATCCTAGCATAGGGAGTACAGTAGATACAGCGATGTGTCCATCAATAGTACTACTATGGTCCCTATCCTCATTTCCCTGCTCATTGATCAGATGAGAGGTACTTCCCATTTGTCGCAGACTGCATGGGTAGGATGCCTCAACAGGAGAACTAATCATCCTGTCCACAGGAGAACGAATCATCCTGTCTAGTGGATGCCACGGAGAACTAATCATCCTGGCCTACAGGAGAATTAATCATCCTGCTCCACAGTCGCCACAGAGAACGAATCATCTTGGCCCACATGAGAACTAATCATCCTGTTCCACAGTCACCACGGGGTGTCACAGGGGAAGGTTGAACCTTTACCCTGTACATAGTGCACCACCAGGGGATGGTGAGTCACCCTGTGGTCACATGTCGCTCCAAGAAGTACCCCGCGCCCCCCTGGAGCTCCCAGAGCTCAATACATCATACTCGACCCTCATAAGAGGGTCTCTAAACGACACCAAGTCGTTCTTGAAAAGTCAGGAATTTGACCTTTCCTAGGGTCTTTGTCAAAATGTCGGCGACCTGTTCATCTGTACCAATATGTTGGAGCCTTATTGCTCCTCGCTGCACCATATCTCGAATATAGTGGTACCTGATATCGATATGCTTGGAGCGATCATGAAATACGGGATTCTCTAATAAACGGATCCCGCTCTGGTTGTCACACAGAATCACAGTGGTATCCAATGTATCCAAACAACTCACTGAAGAGCTTTCGCAACCAGACTGCCTCACAAGAGGCCATGCTAGCAACAATGTACTCTGCCTCAGCAGTGCTCAAAGCCACCGACTTCTGCTTCCTGCTCATCCAGGATATCGAGGCAGATCCCAAAGAGAAACAGCACCTGGAAGTGCTCTTTTGGTCCACCACACTGCCTGCCCAATCAACCTCAATATACCAAGTAGTCTCACATCTCCGGCAGTGTATCTCAACCCATGAGTGATTGTGCCACGAAGATATCTCAACAGATTCTCGGCACCTATCCAATGTGTGTGGTGAGGCACAACCATATGTTGACTCAATGTGTTGACTGCAAAGCATATATCCGGACGGGAGTTCACCAAGAACATTAATGCTCCGACGAGTTGACGATACTCAATAGCATTTCATAAAACAGGTTCGGCAACACTACCGCTTAACTTCTTGAAGTCAAGCTCCATCGGGGTAATTACGGGCTTACAGTCCACCATGTCGAATCTTTGCAATATCTTCACCACATATTTTCCTTGAGATAGGAAAATCTCCCCTAGTTTCTACCAGACTTCCAGTCCTAGGAAATAGTGATAAGTCCTAGATCTTTCATCTCGAATTCAGAAGCCAGCTCCCTCTTACATTCATGAATGAGAGAGTCTGTACCTGTTAGAAAGAGGTCGTCAACATATAGCACCAGTATGAGAGGCTTGTCATCTATAACCTTAAAGTAAAGGTTAGGGTTGGCTTCACTCCTAGTGAATCCCAGCTTCATCAAGTAACTATCAATCCTCTCATACCATGCTCAGGGTGCTTGCTTTAACCCATAGAGGGCCTTCTTCAACCTGCACACATGAGATTCTCGATCATAAATCTCAAATCCTTCGGGTTGCTCCACATAGACCTCCTCTTTGATCGAACCATGTAAAAACGCAGTCTTGACATCCATTTGATGTAGGTTCCATCCTTGCGAAGCAGCAAGGGCTATGATCGAGCGGATGGTTGTATATCGAGCAACAGGTGCAAATATCTCGTCATAGTCTATACCCTCCTTCTGGGAGAAGCCACGAGCGACAAAACGATCCTTATACTTTTCTGCACTTCCATCAATTGCATGCTTTATCTTATAAAGCCATTTTGAAGTGACAACTGCTTTGTCCTGGGGTCTGGGGACCACATCCCAAACATCGTTTTTCATAATGGACTCATATTCCTCGGTCATAGCATCCTTCCATAATTGATGCTTGACGGCATCTGTAAATGACGAAGGCTCATTTTCGATGATCGTGCTCATGATGGTCAGGTATCCCTGATACCTGTTCGGCTTCTTACTTTCACGGAAGGTTCCTCGGGCTGCAATGTGTCGTTCAGCATCATCAAGTGTCCCCCTAAGCCATGAAGGCATCTTCCTAGAAGAGGAAGGCTCTTGCAGAGGAGGATCAATAGGATCCATAGGTTCTTCCACATCGAGCATCGTCTCATCTTCTTTTTCCTTCGGTTCCCCGATGTCAGCTTCTTTAGATCCCCTTAAAGTAGGAAGATTGTCTACCTTGCTCAGAGCCATATTTTCGTCAAAGGTGACATCATGACTAATCTCGACTTCCCTTTGACCAGCTACATAGATTCTATAGCCCTTAGTATTTTCGCTATAGCCCACGAAGATTCCTTTCTTTCTAGCTGCACCCAATTTATTCCTTTTTTCTTTAGGCACATGAAAATATACAGGGCTTACAAAAATTCTAAAATGAGATACGTCAGGTTTCTTACCAGTGAACATTTCTTCGAGAGTCATGGAACCCAATGCTTGATGAGGGCATCGGTTTTTTACATATACGGCGGTATTTGCAGCTTCAGCCCATAGAAACTTCGGAAGTCTTTGATCATGGAGCATAGCATAGACAACTTCCACAATTGTACGATTCTTCCTTTCCACCACACCATTTTGTTCAGGAGTGTATGGTGTAGTAGTCTCCCTCTTAATGCCAGCCTCTTTGCAAAATTCATGAAACTCATTGGATTCATATTCAGTCCCATTATCAGTCCTTAAGATCTTGATCTTCTTTTCGATTTGATTCTCGATCAAGGCTTTGAAGTGCCGAAACTAAGAGAACACTTCATCCTTCTTTTTCAAGAAGTATATCCAAGTCTTGCGAGAATAATCATCTGTAAAAGTGAGGTAATATAAATATCCTCCCAAGGAGTTCATAGGCATCATACCGAATATGTCTGAGTGAACCAACTGCAATATATCAGAGGTCTTGCTTTGGCTTGAGCGGAATGGTCCCCTATTGAGCTTCCCTTTGGCACAACCTGGACATACAGCTTCTTGCTCTAATCTGAACTCGAGCATCCCGGTCACCATTTTTCTTACATCGGGTAGAGCTTTATAATGAAGGTGAGCAAACCTTTGATGCCATAGTTCAGACTGAAGAGATGTGTCACAAGACATGACACCCAACGGACTTCCACCGACCTGATATAATGAATCAACTCGAAACCCAAGAGTAAAAGCATATTTAAAGTTCTTTTTCCATACACGTACCTTACCATCACTAAAGGCTACTTTGTAGCCTTTGTCTTCCATTGCCGAAATGGACACCAGGTTCTTTTTTAGATCAGGTACATATAATACATCTTGTAAGTGGATTGTATTACCCTAATTCAATTCAAGAGTGACATTTCCTACGCCTTTCACGAGATATTTTGAATTATCTCCAAGAACAATTTCCAGATTGGTTTCCTTCTCTATCAGATTATAGAGAGCTTCTTTGTAACCAGTGAAGTGCATTGAGGTACCACTATCAATAAGCCAATTTCCCAGCGAGTCCAGTGGAGCAGTAGTACATAGAGTTGTTGGTAGATAATATTCATCTTGTTTATTTTTAACACTGTTAGATTCATACCTGGAATTTCTTGCCTTCTTGAATGGTTGTCCTCTTCCTTGATTTCCGGCACTTCTTTTACCTTTGCCATTTGACCTGCCATTCCTTTGATTGCCTTGAGAGGGATTTTGATCATCGTCCCGGTGTGAGTCCCTTTTATCAAGCACTCCCTTGCATAGTGACCCATTTTATTGAATTGTAACATCATCCTTTTCTTCCACCCTTTGGTCCAGCCTTTCCTTTGAATTTTGCCCCGAAATTGTTTCTTCTTTTAGTATGAGAAGAAAAGGCAGACGGATGACCTTTAAGTATGGGCATTTCTTGCTCTTCCATCCTCGTTTCTTCTTGAATGCATCTGGCCATTAATTCTTCAAATCCAGGAATTATGTTATTGTTGAGAAGAGTAGTCCTGAATATATACCATTCAGATGGTAGTCCTCCAAGAGTTGTGAGTGTCATTTCCCTGTCAGGAATTACTTCCCCAATAGATAGGAGATCGTTCTTGATCTCGATGATCCTTAAGAAATATGTTTGCATACTCTCATCTTTGCCCTTCTTAATTTCATTCAGCTTATTTCTAAGAAACAAGACTTGATTTGCATCATTAACTTTAAATAAACTCACCAGTCTATCGTACATTTCCTTGGAGGTGTTCAGCGCAGAAACATAGGCCACCAAGCACTTGTCGATAGAATACTGGATGATCTTCCTTGCTTTGACTTCTCCCTTGGTCCATTTGTTCCTAGCAACAGCGGATGCATTTGATGGAGACTCAACAATTCTGCCTCTCACATGGTCCAACACTTCCTGCTCTTCTAATGTTAGATCGAGAGACATCTTCCATCTGTGATAATCAGACTTCTCACGGAGTTTGTCTTCAACAGGGAAGTGTGTTGAGGACCCCATGATTTCTTTTTAAGATAGCCTTGCCAACCTTCTCCTCGGTGATTGCTCTTGCTCTTGCGTGATAGAGTACCGGATGATCTTCCTTGCTTTGACTTCTCTCTTGGTCCATTTGTTCCTAGCAACAGCGGATGCATTTGATGGAGGCTCAACAATTCCACCTCTCACATGGTCCAACACTTTCCTACTCTTCTAATGTTAGATCGAGAGACATCTTCCATCCGTGATAGTCTGACTTCTCACGGAGTTTGTCTTCAGCAGGGAAGTGTCTTGAGGACCCCATGATTTCCTTTTAAGATAGCCTTGCCAACCTTCTCCTCGGTGATTGCTATTGCTCTTGCGTGGGCTTTGTCTTCACCTCAGCTCTGATACCATGTTAAATTATGGTATGTTCTATGCTTAGAGCAGTTTACTTATTTTTCTTCTTATTAGCCACAGATTAGCAATCACATATACATTAAGTAAAGTGCAAATAGAACATTAAATGATCAACAGAAAACAAGCCAAGAAAAGAGACACAAGATGTGGCGGCTAGTCAGGGACAAACCCCAATGCGAGGAAACCCTTTGATCAAATCTTCTTTTATCTTCAATAGTTCAACAGAGAGAAATAGTACAAAATCTAAATTCTGTAATTTTATATCAGCAACAGCAAACCCTAAATCAGTAAAGTCAAACTTGGTCAAACTAGCTGAAATTGACCTCTAAAATACTTGGTCAATTTCCGGTCAACTTGTCCTCGAACAGCCTATAGAAACAGCCCTTGAACAGCCCCAAAAGTTCAGTCAATTTGCATATTTTTGAAATCAACTTGCAGCCCTAAACTAGGGCATTCAACACCGATCAAACCAGAGGTCAAATCACCTCGATTTTCGTGCCAAAAATTGCGGACTGCCTAGGAGAGGCAACTACACCCAATCCGCACTTCTGGAAGGTCAACGCTTGGTCAACGTTGGTCAAAGAGATGACCTACTGCCCTAGCGTCCTTCTTTCTGCGTCTTCCTTGCCCTAGGACATCTTCCTTTCAGCCACACGTGTGAGAGAGAGAGGCTCCTTTTATGCGTAGAAGAGAAAGAGAAAGAGAAGATGAGTGAATTGAATTGTCCAAATGAGGAGAATGCTCCTTGTATCTATATGCAAACGTTGAGGTTGGATAGACATGATTGTTGGACTTCTTAGCCTACATAAGTTTGTTGGCCGACCTTGACAATTTGTCCATAATCAAAATAAATTCATATCTCCATAAATACTTATCAAAATCAGATGATCTTTAGATCAATCCTACACCTCTCGATGAGAGGAATCTAGGAAAAATATCAGAAGCCATAAATAAGGTGATCCACATGGAGTTTGGCCCTAGTTGCCAATTTTAACACCAATTCGCATTGATACAACCCAAGGGTTTGCTCCCCCAAGTTCGCCAGGGAGTAACTATAGCAGCATAGTCCCTCCACACCCATGTACCCAGCACCCACCTGTCTAAATTCCTCTCAATGTTCTGACCGCCATAGATCCAAGGCTTCGCTAAACTACCCCACATCCCAGTCGGGTCATCCCCGCACAGATGCATAACCATGGGTTCAATTATCTTGGGGAGGCCAAACATAACAAATACAAGAGTCTGCCCAAACCAATTATCATATATAAACCCTGGAACCTACTCGTACATTAGCAGGATAGGCCGCAGGCCTTCTAATCCCCACCCCTTCCGACCCAATCGACCCACTTCTGGTATCCAAAAGCCTCTCTTCATACAGGCAAAGGAGTTGTAGCGGACTACAATTATCCCCCGTCAGGACTGCCAGACACCAAACTGAACAGAAATAGGGACGTGCCCAAAATTCCTAAAATTTAACCCCAACCTGACGCATGCACTAACAAGACAAGACTTAGACCCTCTGATCCCCATAGCATCAAACCTTACTGACCCAAATCACAAATCTAGAAGACTCCCTTCATGGAGAAAAGGGGAAAGGAACAAACTACATACCAAATAACCAGCGCGAAGGGCAAAAGAGGGCACACCAGTGCCGGCCTTTCTCCACAACTGGTAACTTTGTCCACCACCTTCCTTTGAGCCAAGGCGAACGTCTTCACTCCAAACCACTGCATGCAATCAACCGAATGCTTACACCGAGAATGGTTTCCCCTGCCGGCACCCACGTTAATATTACCATCCCACCTACATGAGTCGACCCTGCCAGCCTTGCCACGCATGTGGAAGGTTGTGGGTTTCTCCTTCAAGGCGCCTGTCATTTAATTGCAGTGATTGTGTCGAGTGTCCCATACACACCCCGATCGGGGAAGGGTTGGAAAAATTATTAGTCCCTCATGAGTCAATTAATTAATTTTTCTAGCAATAATAAATTAAGATCCCACGCCAGAAATTTAATTAATTTTATGTCCTAAGAAAAATTAATTCTCCAAAAGGTAAAATTCGTGGGTCTTAGAGAAATTATCTTTTGGAGGTCCCTAGCCAAGGGAAAATATTGAAAATTTCAAGAGATTTTGGACCCTTGTGCCTTGGTAGTTAAGTCAAAGACAATTCTTTTAGGGAATCAACTCAAAATAATTAATTTTAAGTTGATTAAAATTGAATTAAATGAAAAAATCGAATTTCCTCAAAAACAAAATAATTTCAACAGAGGAGATTAAAAGATAGTTAAATCTTTTTCAATGGTCGAGATTACTTTGACGGGGATCAAGCCAACTAGTCGTTGGAGAATTAATCTATAAATTAAAGGTCACTTGTCATTCAAATTATCTGATCTTTTAGATCGTGTACTAGCTCTCTAAGCTCTCTTGTAATATTTCTGGAATAATAACAACGCAAAGTCTTTGGGGATTTATTGATGGGAGTGTTCCTCTCCAGTATTTTATACTCAAAACAAACATCCCAAATACCAAATTAACTGTAGAAGACATGAAAACATGCATATTTTTGCATAAATCAAGATAGATATGGCATCCATGATTCCATTGTAGTTACTAGT
>APFE030490254.1:22126-33085 GCA_000404065.3 Pinus taeda
AATTTACTATCCAACTTTGTTCTTTTGTCCTTTGGAACATGTACATATGCATCACATCCAAATACCCTTAGATGTGAAAGAGAGGGTTTCTTACCAATCCATACCTCTTGTGGAGTATTATCCTCCAACACTGATGAAGGTGATTTGTTGACCAGGTAACATGTTGTCTCCACTACCTCTACTAGAATTCTTGTCCTAACCCGACACCACTAAGCATGCTTCTTTCCCTTTCCATCAACATCTTGTTCATTCTCTCTGCAACTCCATTTTTCTCCAGTGTGTATGGAGTATTCTTTTGTCGTGATATACCACACTTCTTACATAATTCTTCAAATTCCATGCTGCAAAACCCTCCACCATTATCTGTCATCAACACCTTTATCTTCTTCTCTGTCTGGTTTTCCACCAGAGCCTTAAATTCTTTAAACCTATCAAAGACTTCATATTCCTTCTTGAGGAAATATATCCATGTATTCCTTGAGAAGTCATCTATAAATGATACATAGTACATAGACTTACCCAGTGATGGAACCTTCACAGGTCTAAACAAATCACTATGCAAAAGCTCTAATATATGTTTCACCCTCTTACCACCAGAGGGGAAACTCACCCGATTATGCTTCCCATATACACAATTTTCATAGAAATCAAAATCAAAAGAGCTATTATTCATACCTTCTACCATACCTTTACCATGAAGTATTTGAAGACCCTTCTGTCCAATATGTCCAAGCCTTTGATGCCATAGCATGGTGTTTTCTCCAGAGACCACTAGATTTTTTGCTCCACTTTCAGGAACCACAGAACTATTGCACCCATCAATATCAGTGCTACCTTGCAGCTTGCACAGAGTTCCAATCTGAAATCCCTGCATCAATACTAGTGCTTCCCGCACCATCTTGCAGGTATCTTTCTCGAACATTGTTTTTACACTTGCATCATCCAGCTTGCTTACAAAAATCAGATTTCTGGCCAATGTAGGAATATGCAAAACACCCGGAAGTGTTCTAACCCTTCCACCTTGCAACTTCAACTTTACTTTTCCACGACCAACGATTATAGTCTTCCTATCATCCCCTAAGAAGACATCACCACCATCATATTTCTCATACTCGCATAATTACTCTCTATGGGGAGTGAAGTGAAAGGATGCAACTGAGTCAATCAACCATGCCTCATGATCTACATGTGTACTTGAACAAGACAAGTATACATCCCCACCTTCATCTGAGGTGGTTTTCGCCTCTGCAAAAGGAGCATCATCAAATCCCTTTCCTTTGTTAGGAGATTTATATTTACAGTCCCTTTTGTAGTGCCTTTCCTTTCCGCATTTCCAGCACACCTTTACAGGTTTTCCTGGAGATTTAGATCTTCTTCTAGATTAGATCTCCCACTCAATGACTTATTTTTGTTTCTATTCTGGGACCGTCCTCGTATAGACAAGGCATCACCATTCTGGCTCTCCATATTTTTCTATCTCATCTCCTCCATCAACAAGGATGAAACTATTTCATCAAATTACAAGGTAGTTGCATTACTACCTATTGTAATAACCAAACTATCCCACGAATCTCGTAGAGAACAAAACAAACTGATGCACTTATCTTCATATGAAATTTCAATATCAATAGATAATAAAAAACTTACCACAGTATTAAATGCGTTCAGATGCTCTGTCATCGTGCCTCCATCTTTCATCCTGAGGTTATACAACATTTTCCGTAGGAACAATTTATTCACTAGAGACTTAGATTGGTACAATGTCCCTAACTTGACCCACAAAGCCTTAGCTGTAGCTTCCCCTAATACATTCAACAATACTCTATCTAAGACATACAATCGTATTGTGCTCTTTGCCTTCTGATCCAGCTTCTTCCATTCTTCATTGGACACTCTCATTGGTTTAGTACTTGGATCTACTGCGATCCACTAATCTTTATCTACCAATAGATCCTCCATCTTGAGTTTCCATAACTCAAAACCCTGACCATTAAATTTCTCGATCTCTATCTTTCCACGGCTCGCCATCTTCTTTCACCACCAGAATCGATCCCACAGATCTCCCACTAAACAGGGTCTACCATAGGCCCGAGTGAAACCCCTAAGCAACAAAGGCGTCCCCTTGAATCCAAAATAGCTCTGATACCAAATGTAGGTTTTAACCCCGTACATAAATTACCTGCATACGAATTCTAAAACACAGAAAATAAACTATGTGAGAGCATAACACATATACATAGAGATTTTCCCCTGGATCCAAATGCCGAGACTACTAGATTGATTTTTCATTATGTTCCTTTCAATGTTACAATACATATATATACGTGCTGAAGCATCCAATACCATGGACCGAAAACCATCGCGCCCAAAACCATGTGCGAAAACCATACACAAAACCATAGGTAAGTTCGCCCCACATAATATAGGGTCCAAAAAAAATTCCCTGGGGTGCTGCCCCATACCCCATAGAGGGGGGCTACCAGCCCCCTTCAAACCCACTGTGACCCCCCCCGCTGCGCAATCGACGCAATAAAGAGGGGGGGATCCACACCCCTTCTAACTCTTCGGTTAACTAGGATGGCTAGTCGTGGAAAGAATATAACACAACCCAACATGATATTAGCTCAACCACCAAATCGATTTGTGGTAGAGGTAGCTAACCACGTTTCTGCATAATATTTGTTTATAGTGTTTACAATTATTGTTGACAATTTCAAAGCTGTTTGTCATAATTAGAAATAATTTATATGTATTTTATATCCTAATTTTTTGGTTCTCATGACACATTTCTATGATATTAAAACAAGAACAAAATTTATAGCAAGTGGACATGATGGTTTTGGAATATCAAGATCTATTTCAATTACTTCTGTTAAACGTTCACTTTAATATTTTCAATTGTTGTTTATTGAGGCTGACATATGTAGTAGTTTCCACACGACAAATAGTAACAACTGATAATTGATAATGGATCAAAGAATTTCAAATTTAAGATTATGAATGAGTATAAGTAATAGAGAAACGAAACCAACTATTTTCACTCATACAATGTACTAATTTTCTTATACAAATAAGAACTTCCACTACTCATTTCCTCATGAGTGATATTTGTATCTGTCAACAATAAAGAAAAGAAACAATGACATTTGTTGTAGAGAATTGACAAATTTTGTACCAAATAAGTTCTTGAAGTTGCACGAAGCAAATACTCTCCTGGGCTCACAATTGGGAAGAATCAACATTATTCAACAATTCATTTTCTCAACTCCTCAGGTTCTTTCCCATCGTTCTTTGCAATGTGTTTCTTTGTTTACACAATCATCTATAGATTTCTACTGGCTCTTTTCATATCTTATAACACATGAATTATAACAAATGTTCTAAAATCCATTTTCTATTTGTTTTCATAGTAACACAAAACAAAACATATAATCAACTATGTTAGTTTAATTTTCAATTAAACTTCTTTATAGTTAGTCAATGTGTCTAGCAATAATAGTTTGATTATGATGCCATGTCTTTGAGGACATACACAGATAACCTAAATTGGATATGAACAAAGAACCAATGCAATTTTCGCATGTCATAATGTGCAAGCAAAGAGTTTGCTTACATCTTCATCTAATTCAAAAACTATTTACATAGCATATCATTTTCAAGACTTACAAAGGGTCAAAAATCAAATATTGGTAATGGATGCTGGAAAAAATGTTCAAAAACCAACATTAACAGGGAAGCAAAACAGAAGCTAAGAGGCATGAATCCTACACAACAATCTCTAGCTTTCACACCAACTGTTGTTCCAACCTTATCCTCTAGTCTAGGAAAGAGAAAAGCTTATACCAATGGAAATTTTGTCCATGGTGATCTATTAGCTCATCAAGATAATGAAGTATCTCTTCAAAAATTATTTCTGGACAAACCACACATGGTTCAAGCAACCAAATCCGAGTTTTTGCAAATAGAGAAAATATTCAAGAAGCTATAAACATGGAAAGTGAGAACATTGTACCACCTGAATGGGTTACTTCTTATTTAGCAAATTATGAGAAAATAATGGAGAATATTGAATAAGAGGCCATTATTTTCGATGAATGTCCTGTCACATTCCAAAATGCAAAATATGACAAGGGCAACAAAAAATTGAGAATTGAGAAGGTAAAACTTGAAAATAGAAAGATTATTGCTAAAGAACAAATGGATATTGATTTGTCTAGCGTTGGAGTAGAGAGTATTATGCTATTACATCAATCTATTAGTAATGCAGTTGCACAGTATGTTCATGAACTGACTACAAAAATATAAGATTGAAGAAAAAAATTAAAGAACTAGAAGATAGTCAAAATTAGGGCCCTTTATTGATGACTTCATTGGCTACATGAACACCAGCATCATCAATTCCTACCATTGCAACACTGTAGGCATCTAATAAAGGTGTCAACCTGCTCAATGTAATGAAAACATATATCATTGACGCCATATGCAAAATATTAGAAACTATTGATCATGAATGGCAATAAATTTTTGATTTAACATATTTGCAACAATAAATTAACACATCTGTGAGTTTGGTTAGTAGTAATCTTAATGTAGATACAAAATTCATTGAAAATGAGTTACTTACTTTTATTCAGAGGCTTGCATTACTCATTGATATAGAGAAAAAAAACAAAGCACTTCCAGTTGCTAATCAAACAAAGCAACTGGAAGCTGGGTGGACGGAGAGAAATAGTACACTAGAGAAAATAATTTCTAAATGTGATAAGCTAAGTAAGCAAAGAAGTGATTCCTATTTGGAAGAAACATAAATTGTAGTGCACCTAAATGGTCCACACATCGTACGAGAATCTAGATTAATTTTAAGGGAGACACTAAAAGCTAAATTGGACTAGCTAAAACAAAAAATGGCAGTAAAGTTTGATGGAATAGTTGATTTTACCACAGACGAAGTCACCAGATGGCTAATTACTTTTGTTAAAGTCAACAACAAGAACTCTATCTTGGCTGCGCAGTTGTAAGGAAAAGCTAGAAATTTTGAGAAGGAGATATTCAAGAAGAATGTAAAAAATGGAAATTACAGTTGCTCTTGATGGAGATTTCATTAAATCTACGATGAACATATTTATTCAAGAAGTAATGAACCCAAACAATTAGCATAAATAGATTCATGGTGGACACTTTTGCGTACTGTAAGTGTTCTCAAATTCTTAAGCATTTGATTTTCTATTAACTAATATTAGATAGTTTAGATTGATTGATTGTGATATAATGACCGTAGCTAATTATTGTGTACAAATCCTTGTGTTTCGTTGCAGATGCAATTTTCATGTTATGGTCTATGGGAGCCCAATCCTAGTTCCTAATTGAACAAATGCACTTACTTTTATAATTTTATTTCAAGATTTTCAATCTGATCTGATTCTACTCTGTCATGTTGTTTTTTAATGACTGTGTTTTGAATATGATCTCGTATAAATCTAAACTATGACTATGGAGATTGTCATTTGAATCTGGATACAATTATTACTGAATTTGAATCTATATCAATTTTATGACAAATTCTTTTATAATTTTATGAATATATGCTAATCCTTCGAATTATATTTAATGTGGTGTTTTTATTTAATTAAATTTCATTATGCGGAATACAGAAATCCGAAGAAAGCTCTCATTGTAGTTCCTTCGCACTAGTGAATTCTACATAATCAAAGATTCGTTTAACTATGCATACACATATTGGTTAATTAATTATGTTTTTCGCACACCCTTCTCATGTACAATGAAATAATTCTTGGTATTATAGTTCTAATCATGTTCATCAAGTTTGTTTTTTATGCCTATGTTTTGAATATGATCTCATATATATTTGAGTTATAGTTATATCTAGGTTATAGCTATGTTGATTGTCATCTGAATTTGGATATGGTTATTGTTATTCAATCCAAGTCTGTATCGAATTTATGACAATGTCTTCTATAAATTTTCGAGCTTGGTTTAGTTATGCATATAAATTAATTAATTATGTTTTTTTCACACCCATTTTGCATACAACGAATTAATTCTCGGTATTACAATTTTGATTTTGTTTAGAAAGTTTTTTTTTTAATGCCTATGTTTTGAACATGATCTCATATATATCTGAGTTATAGCTATGTCTATTTTCAATTGAATATGGATATGGTTATCATTACTTAATTTGAATCTATATCGATTTTATGCTAAATTTTTCTATAGGTTTTTGAACATATGCTTTGAGTATTTGTTTTATATCTAATGCTATGTTAATAAATGAAATGAAAATGAAAAGAAAATTCATTTTTGAAATACAGAAGTATGAAGAAAGCTTTCATTTTTTTTTCTTTTTCACTCTTGCATTTCTCGCAATCAAACCTTGCTACCTTCCTTCTAAAAAATGATAACGGAATAGCTATATGATTTTTAGTTTTACTATTCTAATTATTTGAAAAATTCTGACCTGACTTGTTAACTGAAATAAAAACTTCTACAATATGATGCCCCTCCTTCAAATCTGCTATATCCAGTTCCTTTACATATAAAAAACAAAACAGATAATTATACTAAAGGTCCAAATAATCTTTAAGCACTTCGCACATTGTATCAATGTTTCTTTTTCTACCCCTTAATTCATGATATAATTTCTCTTACAATGTCAAATAAGTCTTATGCAAAATGTGGAGAAAAAAATCTTCATTCGGTAAACGAATTGCAATCCCATTAGTTCTGGCATCTTTGGACTCTTTGAGCACTTAAAAAAATATACCAATGTCGCTTGTTCCACACTTCCACACAATAATATAGCCAAATAAATATAGATCATAATAGTCTCCCAAGACTTCCTCTAGCTAGGTGAATTTATTTGTACAACAAAATAATAGCAGCTAGCTCCTACCCCACTTGGCTTATGTGGAATACAGATGAAAAAAATAAACAAACAAAAACTTTCACACTTAGTGCATATGCTTTCTCACATAGTTGTCGTACACCCTTTCTCTCGCACTTGAATTCAAAACTTGAATGTACGAATTATTCATATGGTGGAAGCCATGTGGAATTAGTTGTATTCTGCATCCGCATTGGCATTTCATTGTCTGCATATATTTTACTATGCCAATAACTTTTACTATGCGAAGATATTTCATTGTACAAAGTTTTTTCCACACTCTACACAACCTTTGATCAATCAATTTCCGTAAATATTTTATAGTAATGATTATCTAGGATAGCTAAGTGGACTAACAATGCAAAGTTTTGCGGAATGTGGAAGCTATGTAGACTTAGCTTTCCTTTGCATCTGCACAACCTTTAATCAATTAAAAGCATTCACTTTGCAGAAATCTTATGTACATATTTCATTATGGGAACAATTTTTTGTGGAGAGATTTCATTGTGTTATGTCAAATTAAATTTCTTTCGCATATGTATTTCCATTTCATTGTGTGGAGATATTTCACTATTCAAATAGCTTTCATTGTGTAGAGAGATTTCATTATACAAAGTAATTGCACAGTGTTTCCTTGGCGTTATTGGGAAAATGGAGTCCCTCTAGGTATTCCTTATTGAAAATTAAAAAACCTAAGTGGACAGAGAATGTGAAAGTTGTGCAGACTCACCTTTACTCTGCATTTTCACAACCTATAATCAATTAATAGCTTTCACTATACAAAGAGATTTCACTGTGCATAAAGCTTTATGTGCAACTTTCATTTTGAAGAGGAAGTGTGAGTGGAGGAAGTTGTGCGGAGGTGGTTGCACAGAGGAAGAGTGTGCGGAGGAAGCATGTGTGAAGACAGAATTGTAAGTGAAATGCGGACTCCGTTGAAAGAATCATGGTCTCGTATGGAGGAAGCATGTGCAAAGATGAAAATGTGGGTGAAACGCAGACTCTACTAAAAGAAGCATGGCCTTAATCAATCAATTAGCAGTAAATGCACAGAATATGTTGCATTGCAACTTTTAATCTTGTCTTTTTTAGTATTAATTTCAATTTTTCCAAATTCTGTTATTTTATTATATTGTGAGTTTGACCAAAATCTATTAATTTATTATTATCTCACTTATTTATCATTTATTAAATTTATTACTTATAATTAATTTTGTTTATTTTAATTAACATTTCCCTTCTAAAATTTATAATTATTAATATTCATTAATGTTCTCGTTTTCTTATTTCTCCTAATGATCATATTCTTTCTCTATTTTTTCTTGTGCTCGCACTCTTCGTATCATCTATCTAGCTTATTTTTCCCTGAAGATGGGCGATGTATTTGCCTAAAATGTTGGACACCTCAGTGAGATCACACAATATTCCAGAAAAATCTATCAACATCAACATGAAGAAAGATCATCATATGAAACCATTCATCCTTCAAAAACCTTGTCTCTTTAATCAATTGTGTCACATAGTTCTTTTCAAGACTGCCTTAAACACTTTCAAATAGTTCCAAGAGTATTTCTATTTTGCATTTTGATTTCCAGACATTCACTGTGTAAATTGAAATCGTAAAAGGGATGAATGGGGAATGATTTAATTAAATGAAAACTGATAGGATGATAATGAAATAAAATTACAAGTATTCATAGCAGTAAAACTTTCATACTCGTCAAGTGAAAGAGGAGGAGAGCACATTGTGTAATAAAGAAATTGCTACAACGTATTTTTAAACCCTTTTACAATAGGATATTTAATGTCAAAGCTATAGGATAACCACTATTTTTGTCGATGTTCAACACACAAAATTCAATGCATGTATCTTAACAAAAATGTTCATATGGTCCTTATATATTTAGGGTTTTACTTTAAAGTAGATATAATTATTTCCTCTTTTAAACTCTTCCTCTTAGTAAGAAATCCATGTGTATTTCATATAACTACCCTAAAATACCTTAGGTTATTATGATTTACCAAAATAATTTTTAACCCTTTTACTATATCAAACCAATGTTGAGTGAAATGGAGCTATTGTGCTCAATAATATTATGCAGCAATTCCCTTCAATTAACAATCAACTTGTGATTTTTTAACAAGACAATTTATCTTTTAAACTAGAAATTCTCAATCATTACTAATGCTAAGACTTGAATTATATCAATATTTAAAATTAAATAATGTATCCATCTTCCAATCTCATGACATTTCAACATGATTTGTTTTTGAATGAGAGTTCCAAACCAAAATCACATAAATCTCCAGAGAGAAGGTTACATGATTGGCAGCTCGAGGTTTCAAAACAGGGTTTTCATCACACCTTTTTCTTCAAAGTTCGATCCCAAAACAATGTCACACAAAATTCTACTAACTTGTTTAAGGCTTTGCATTCATATAATCAAACTTCATTATTATTCACAAATATCTCATGCTCTAAACAGGGTAATAAGACAAACCAAATTTATCCATACAAGCATCACAAATAATTTTGTACAAATTGCCAACCTACTAAGCTTGTAAAGCAACCAGAATATTAGACTAAAACAACTCAAAGGTTAACAAATTTGGAGACAAGTTTTTATGGATCATAGCTTTTCCATTCATCATGTCATCACCGACCACAACTATAAGCCATTTACTTTTAGGAACATGGTTTTTAATAAGCATATCAATTTTTTTTTTATGTAAACACTAGAATGAGCAAGCTCAAAGATATTTTCAACCAACCCATTTGTTGGAAATACTGATGGGGGGCTGAATCAATATTTCAATTTTTTTTTTTTTGGTTTTGTTTTGTTTTTTTTTTTTAATTAGTACCAAAACCATTAACCAATAACATCAAATCAAAGGAATATAAGATATATATGAACAATATATTTATATTATAAAGGAAGCTACAACTTCTGGATTTACTAGCTACAACTGGAAGGGCTACAACCCCAAGTTTATCAACTCCCACTGGAAGGAGGTGACAACCTCCTAAAGGAAGTTACAACTTCCATCCCTAGCACCACCCTACCACCCTATAGAATAAAAGATAAAATAAAAACTTATTGGGCTCTTGTACTAGGGACAAGGATGCATTTACAACAAAATTCAAAAAACTTCAGTTCTTCCCCTTTTTCATATATAATATGAAATTTGTAGACATTTCAATAATAAAATGCATACCTCAGATCATAAATACAAGTTCCCTTACTCTATTTTTTTATTTTCCTTACAAGTTCTTCAAGGTTATCTCCAAAACTCTACTCCACAACTTCATCAAAGGGTTGATTCAAGACTTCTGCATTAATACTTCTACAAGTATCAAGACATGAACCAATATCTACTTCAACCTTCTATAGCATGAATGTGATAGCCCTGGTTATTTTCTACTTATGTATGCAATGTAAATATTTGACATAAAAATGGGGTTTAGTCAAGGGACAAAATTTCAAAGGTTGAGGAGGGTAATTTCTTGATATATAAAGGAATCTTCACAATTCCATGACAACCATTGAAGTATACTAGGTGTGTGATTAAATGGACTGGTACTTATGCCATTAATCAAGCTAAATAAGAAGGATGAGGAGCCATGTTTTCTTTGGATAAATCCACAAGGCAGAAAGGACAAAACAATTTGAAGGATGGTTTGTGTGGGAAGCTAGGGAGAGTGGAATTCAACCAACATGAAGTGGGGTGGGAAAAAAAAAAGGTATGATAGACAACATTCCCCATGAGGACTCAAAATAGCACCACCTTGGACAAGAGATGAAAGGGATATTGGAGGCAATATGAGGGTAACAATTATAATTTACGAGCATGAGCAATGTGAAGGAGGTAGCCCAAAAATGGTGGAATAACATACATGTAGCTTCGAGAGCTCATGTTTGCAAATCG
The DNA here is from genome assembly GCA_000404065.3 of Pinus taeda. NCBI lineage: Eukaryota > Viridiplantae > Streptophyta > Pinopsida > Pinales > Pinaceae > Pinus > Pinus taeda. The sequence goes on from APFE030490254.1 coordinate 32,955, forward strand.
TGGTTACTGTGGAGTTTTTCTTGAAGAGGAAATTGTGAGTAAATTATATAGGTTATGCAGTAGACTAAAGGGAACCTGTGCATATCCCTAGTCTAGATCCAATTGAAGATAGTTGCAAGGAAGAATATATA
>APFE030490254.1:33791-65529 GCA_000404065.3 Pinus taeda
TAGATTCCCTTGACAGCCAAGGTGGAAATTTGACCCTTGGATCCCTAGTAAGGGGATGTTCTTAAGTCTCCTTTTCTTGTTCATCTGGTTTTTGGGCATTGAGTTATAGATTCCCTTCATTGGGTGGAACCAGTGTGTTACATGATTTCTGGGTGGAGGTGAAACCTCTAGATACTGTGGTGTTGGGTTAAGGGTGGAGGTTGTTGGAAAATTGGGAGGCTTAAAGTTTAATTTAGATTTTCCTTTTCATAGTAATTGATTTTGAATTTAATTTTCTTCTTTATTAATATTTATTTTGATTTTTCATCAAACAAGTACCATAACATGAACATGAAGATCACAGAAACAAAAGAACACAAGATATAGGCTCCAAGCCAAGGAAAAACCCCTCCAAGGGGAAAACCCAGAAAATTATCTTCTTATAGAATCAGATCAAATGAGATATCCAAGATCCATAACCAAAAAATACTTCCAACTCTAGATACCAATTCAAGCCTTCCTTCTTTCTAGCAGAACCATTAGCAAGAGACCTACAACAAGAGATGTACCAAGGAAAATCTTCCACAAATCTTATCTCATGAAGGAATCCTCTCTTTGAGACTTCGACCTTTCACTTCTTTTATGTCTTCTCTATGATATTTCATATCATAATCCATCAAGTGTATGTCCCCAAATGAGCTCCATATTCCCTCTATTTATATTTTTCAAAGGGGTGTGAATAGACATGTCCATTGAGGCAGAGATGACTTGATAGGTAGGCCAACTTGGCACCTAGAGCGGTTTTTGGCCCACAATTACATATTTATTTATTTATTTATTTTTGTTTACAATAGGTCCAAATAGGAATTTTACTCTTTGACTGAAAAGCCTAGAAGCATGAAGCAATAATTGTCACGAAAAATAATAATAATAATTTTTCTTTTTCTTTTCTTTTTCTTTTTAACTAAAATACATAATAGTACAAATTATGAAGACCAATATTAGCTGCATTCTCCAACAGTCCCTCTTAACTAGGAAGATATTCATAATTTTACACTTGGTACAAGGATACTTTCAAACTGAAATATTCTCATAAGACAAGTTGGATTGATAAGCTATCTTTAAGCATCAACATCATAACCAACATTGTCAACATAGTAAGGCCTTAGCTGAAACAATCTACTTATACCATAGCATAATGTTGGGAGGTTTTACATGACACATCACACTACCTCTTAAGGAACACACTCCATCTAGATGTTCACTAGGTATGTCCTTTTAGGACTATTCTTTTCTTGGATTTCCAATCCTCAAAGAATATCGATCCTCTTCGACAACCCTTGTCTTGGATGCCCTGTAAAATCCTCAAAGAGTGTTGGTCTACTTCCTGTCTTGGTGTTGACAATGCTAGATCCACCAACATCAGGTGGTCTCCCCAATATGAAGTCTCAATTAGACATCACACCATTTGGAGTAGGAGCCCCATCTGGAATATTCCCTGGTTGTCGAAGTAGTGGGTTTTAGTGGTATGCCTTGGTTGTGATAACGCATAAAATGATGTATTCGTACCTTTGGTGAAACAAGTGTATGACTTTTTGAAGGTTCAAGTGCAATGCATGATAGGTTCTAACACAACAAGGGGAAAATAAGTGAGCCCCTTAGAAGCCTGTAATAATACACATATTGAAAGGAACACACGAGTGTAAAAGGAATCATGAGTTAGCCAGCAAAATAACTCACAAGATAACCATGATTGAAATATACAACAACACGCATTCAACAAGATTCATAATAATGCAAATGAAATAGTTCAAAGGTGTTAGCGTAAACTAAATAACATATATTTAAAACATAACAAGATGAGTCCTGGATGCATAAGGATGACGGTAACATGCTCAAGCAATTTCAACAAATTCCAGTGCACGGTTTCCAAGAAATTGGCCTCCATCACCTCCAGCCATTTTTGTATTTTCTCAATATCCATGCATCCATTTAAAAATTTGTTTCATGGGAAGATGCATATGGATGATGGTAACATTCCTAAGAAATTTAAGCAAATTCCAGTGCATGGTTTCCAATAAGTCATCCTCCATCACCTTCAGCCATGTTTATTTTTTTATCGAGATCTGTGCATCCATTAACCAAAATTTTTCTATGGGGAAGCACATAATGATGATGGCAACATGCTCAGAACGTTTCAGCTCAATCCAGCCTACCGTTTGGGAGATATGGACAAAACAAGTCGTTGTCCAATAAACTTACATGATACAGGACAACACCTACAGGATCGGTAGTGAGCAGTTTTAAAGGAGGTCAAAGAAGCTCCTTCAGATTTTAGTGGAAGCATCAAGATCATCAACATCACCATCCAACACCTGCACATCAACATCAACTCAATAGCAACATGCATCTCTCTCCAACAACCATCAAGTAGGTAAAGGTATGCAATATTCTTGACCTCTTCTCTTGAGCATATTATAGTTAGAAATTTGTTCTCAATGCATGATAGATGAGGTTTTATAAGCTAAGGATGGATCAACAGTCTCATCCACCTTCAACTAGTTGATTGCAGCTCACTCCTTCACTCATGCAATGTTGAAAAGTCAAATTATGAAGGGTGATGATTTCAAGGAATGAGGATAGTAGTTAAAAGAAGAAATTTTTGCAAAGGCCAAGGTCACCACAGCAATCCAAGCCCTTCATCCACTTCATATTCAATATTTATTCATCATTCATCCATCCCATTTCATTCTTGAAAAAAAACAAAGAGAGAATCCTCTCCATTTTCATGAAATTTCCATTTGTAGGTCAGCAAGAAGGACGATCAAAGAGCAAAGACAGATCACAAAGAGACCCCTTTCACTCACATTTTTATTTTACCACTCATTACCATTCATTCCTCCACCATTTATGTCATTTTTTCCACTCCGTTACTTCAATTTACAAAGGGACTGTGTTTTCTACAGGATGATCCTGTAGGAATTACAGTGACCCAAAAATCCCACAGGAGGTGTCCAAATGGCGGAACAAGGTAGCATAAGGTTGATAAGGGTGTGGAAGACCTTTCCAAACTGAAAAATTTTCAAGAACCCATCTTGAATAAAGGGTAAGAAAGAAAGAAAATGGTCTCAAGAAACAATGATTTTTCTTTGAACAAATATGTTTTTGGGCTTGTCATTATAGAGCTTACAACCAAGATTCTTAATGCACAAGAGAGAGGCCACCAGGGCCAAGGATGAGGCACAATGAGGTCACTAAGTTGCTCAGAGGGTGAGCAACACTTTCAACGGGGGGGTATGATGGGCCTCTAAATTAGACATAAATTAAGGCCCATGCCTCTAATTTAAAACATAAATTAAGGCCTATGACCATCCGTAAACACATTAAACCTCTCTTTTTGCATTAGATAATTTGTTTTTAACTTTAATATATTCATTAGGAAGGTTTGTTATGAATAATTGAATATTTGTGCCTAATATTATTTATTTTTTGTGGAATATTATAAGAATATTGGGCAGATTATGAAGAGTTGGAGGAGGAGATAATTTAGTGACTTGTTCCCTACTACTGGAGGATAAATAATAAATAATAAGTCAACAAGATATTATGGAATTATGGCACAAATTGTGGAACTCCAATGATTGAGAAAATCTAGGAATGTGTTCCACTAATCAAGGGAGCAGATCCACCAATCAAGGGAGAAGATCCATTAATCAAGGGATTTCGGTGGGGAAAGCTTCCTCCATCCATGGGGAATGATTCTTAATCATTTTGTATAAGTACCAAGTCGAATTTTTCTCTAGGGAATGATTGAGAAAATCTAGGAATGTGTTCCTTGCCATTTAATGCAAATTCCTAATATTGGGGACTACATCCACTAATCAAGGGATTTTGGTGGGGAAAGATTCCTCCATTCATGTGGAATGGTTCGTAATCATTTTGTATAAGTACCAAGTCAAATTGCTTCTAGGGGGAGATTTTCATTAGTAATATTGTGGAGAGAGCTTATATTTTTGCAGCTCCATTGTATTTTCTTGCAAGGATGTAATTCTATTGATGAAAATAGTGAAGATTGGTGTCATGTTCAGCTTCTAAATCTTGTTCTCCTCCATAGGTCTCTGAGTTTCCTTTGGCTTGGCCATCCCAGGAACTTTAGAGCCCTTTTGTATCATTTTATTTCCTTCTTTTCATTGGTTGTTCACATGCATCTCTATTTTTTATTTCTTTCTATTTCTACATTTAGTATTAATGATTTCTTGTTGTAGGATTGAGTTAAAGGGTTGATGTAAGTTATTTTTCAGGATCAAAAGCATTATTTCATCCTTGGAAAAGCTTTGGAAGTTCATAATAATCATTGAGTTGCTTGGATTAGTCTTCTTATTCCCAAATCTAGATTGTTGGACCTCCTTTTTAGCGAAGAACAATAAATTTTTGCTATTTTTTAGAATATGCTAACGAGCTCCAATAAAATTGATTCCACTTGAATTATATCACAAAAACATTCTAGTTCATAACAAAAAATACCCCATTGCATTTGCACTTGATTTGGTTAGGCATTTTTTAGATTTTCTAGCTCACTAGTTCTCGAATATCTAGATGTTCGGCTGGTAATGTTTTTTTATTTTTTTGCATGGGTTAACAGAGGTAATTTTAAGTGATTCCACTTGGAATATGGACCTAAGACATCCTAGTTAATAACAAGACTTGTCCCATCCAATTTGGATTTGATTTTCTTGGTCATTAAACCCTCACCAATTTCATCATTTCACAGGGAAACTTCTCCAAGCTTTTTGAGCAAATCCATCCATCTCCCAACTTTGGTTTTGAGTTCTGAGTGATCCTAAGCATTTTTTGAATCCATTCCACCCATATACCACCTTCCATAAGCCTCCCATCACCTCCAACACCTCAGATGTTTCTCTCAGTTGTATCATGTAGGTTCATCGTAATTCCTACAGGATCATCCTATAGGTTTCTAGTACATCCTGTAGGTTTTCCTGAAATGGCCTAGTTTGAGGCCGAATTGATGGAAAACCTCTAGGAAGTCACCAAAATCCTTCCAAGGTTCTCCCACACCATCCAACCATCTCCTAACCCTTCCATCCAACCTCCAACATCCTTAATTCACCTGCCACATCACCAAAAGAAATTAGTTTGCATACTTGATTTTGCATGAAAAGACAAAAACAAATTTATTTCAGTCCCTTTACTTGCACATTAGTGATGTTTGATGCTTCTTACTTCCATGCTTATATAGTAATATTTGGTTCATGATAATTTAGCATTATTTCAAAGCATAGTTTCTTGGCAGTTAATTAAGAAATGGTGTGATTTAGCATTGAATTTCCGTCTCTTTTCTTGTACTTTCTTTCTTGCAATAGGTTAAGGTTCCATTTCGAACATTTCATTTTCTGCAATCAGTTTAGGATTTGACTTCAGCACATGCACTCCATTACATCATGACAGCAAAGGAAAGACACATTGTATGCTGCACATATAGTGCTGACACCTCTTAATTTTGTACGAACCTCGAGTTGATAATTAAAGTCGGTAGCCTTGGTAGTTGCAGCATTCTTGTTGCAAAATTGAGGCTCATCACTTTTTGGCGCCGTTGCTAGGGAGGTGTCAAAGTATGCATTGTTTTATTCCCTAGTTGATTAATGTCTTTTCACTTTTTGCAAAAACAAAATAGTTGCATTAGGCATATTTAATTTCAAAAGTAGAAAATTGCATTGCAATATAGTTTTCATTCAATCATAAAAACAAAAACAAAATTCTCCAACACCAACCCACACCCCGCCCTTTGTCAATGGTGTGTAAGAGCCATCACCTTCACTTTGAAGGTAGAAGAAGAAGATGGCAAAGAATGTAGAAGAAATGGATGGAGATGATGAGGAAGATCCTCTCGGATTTACCATTCAAGATATTGATGGTAGTGTGCACATGAAAAACATCCCTCCATCTTTTTTTCCAAAATTTCATGGTCTAAGGTCAGAGGATCCGGAAACCTTTCTCTTTGAATTTGAAATTTTTTGTAGATCTTATGGTTACTTATTGAAAACTCAAAAATTAAAATTGTTTCCGACAACATTGAAGGATATATTTCTTAAATGGTTCATGAGTTTAGGGACTAATTCAATAAGATCATGGAATGATATGCAAAATATATTCCTAGAAAAATATAAAGATCATGATCTTAAAGAATAAAACTTTAGAATGAATCAAAGAGAAGATGATAGTATAAAGGATCCAATAGAGAGGTTCATGTATAATCTTAAGAGGGAAAAACTACATCATTTAGGATCCGACACACTAAAAACCCTCTTACTTAGAACAATTATGGATGAGTGGATTGATCTCCTTAATCTCATAAGTAGAGGTGATGTATATCAATTATCATTTGAGGAAATTTGTGAAACATGCCAACACATATCAAAAGGAAAAGCAAGAGTAGGTAAATCAACATCAAGATCGATAAGTCAAGCTAAACTTGGAAATTTGTTTGATGACTTTAAAATAAAAATTCTTAGAAATCTAACCAAACAAGTAGAAATGTTAAGAATACAAAATTAGCAAAAAGAAGATGTTTGTGTTGTCCATGCAGAATCACATGATGTTAAATATTTCTCCTCATTACCAAGGTTAAGGGAAGTTTACCAAGAGGATAATGGAGCAAGTCAATTGCCAATGCAACAATGTTATGCAGCTCTAAAAGGACCATGGTAGCCTATTCAGCCTGATATGATGCAAGAGCCCAATTCACAATTTAAAGCTTATGCATATCCACCTCAAAGTAATTGGAACACACCCTTTCCCTAGCAACATTGACCATCTCAACCCCAAGACCAATCTTGGCAACAAGGTTGGCAAGGAACTTATCAGAGCCATCCACAATCTCCTCAGTATTTTCCTCAATATCCTCCATACCAAACTCCATGTTATCCCTACCATTGACCTCAACCACAACCACAACCTCATCCACATCGATCTCAAATATACACTCCCACTCAACTGACTGTACCACAATTTCCAAACCCACACATTGAAGTAGCTCAACCCACATACAATGCTAAGGTACAACACTTCCAAACAACTCCTTTTGAGCTCAATGATATTCACCATAGCTTAGGAAGAGTATTGCAAAAAAGAGATTATATTGATATCATTGAAGGACCACATCTAGAAGAAGAAGACTCAAAAGAGAAGATCAAAGAACCATGGGCTACATTTGATAAAGAGCGGACATCAAAATTAGAGATCGAGAGAACTCCCTCATGGTTACCATCAAATCCTCCATGTATTCAAGAGATAAATCAACAAAAAGAGGAAGACTTTAAGGTCATTGTAGAAGAAGACATACAAGATTATCTAAATCAGCAAGTGGACCAGAGGCATCATAACTATATTGAAATACGGTTCCAGACAGTCACTAATTTGCAGCATCACCCTATTTCTCAACTATGCTTAATCATTTCAAAGTCAAATCATTTGGTCTCTAGAGTCCAGGTACATGTCAAAGCACAAATTTCAAGCCTCCACATCATTTTGTCTGTCATCTTGATGTGCACATGGCTCCATTGGAAGTATTCTTATACTTGAAAGTGATTTTGTTTTTCAAGTAGGGTAGGGTAGAAGAGAAAAAAAAATGAAAAATAAGAGAAAAAAAATTCTAAGGTTAAAACCCCCTTGGAGGCGCCTCAGATTGGATAATTGGTTGAAAACCTCCATGAGGCGGTCAACGGGTTGAAAAAAAAAGTGAAAAAAGAAGATCCTAGGTGAAAACCTCCTTTGAGGTGCCTAGGCAGATCTACTAGTTGAAAACCTCATTGAGGTGCCTAGTAGGCCTAGAAGAAAAAAAAGAGAGAAAAAAATAAAAGAATCCTTGCTTCATGCATGCATGTACTCTCCAAAGCAAAAAGAACAAGTTGGTAACAGAGGGAAAATTGGTCAAGACTAGTCAAAAGAAGTCAAATTTTGACTTTCTCCTACTTTGCTCAAATGCTCCAACAAGGCCAAGGCCATGCCAATCCATCACCCTCATCTATTTTTTCCATCCACCCATCATTCTCAAGCTTCTACCACTCATTTTCCTTGCTGTCCTAAAAAACTACAGGATGCTCTGTTTTACTATAGGATACAAAAATACATAGAAGAGAAATTTGTTTTTGCCATAACTTGAAAACCATGTATCCATTGGCCAAGCTGTTTCAGGGGGAGATGAATATGCATGATGGTAACATGCTCAAAGAGTTTCAACAAATTCCAGTGCACGGTTTCCAAGACCTTCAGCCATTTTTACATTTTCTCAATATTTGTGCATCCATTTAAGAAGATGTTTCATGGGGAGATGCATATGGATGATGGTAACATTCCCAAGAAATTTCAACAAATTCTAGTGCATGGTTTACAAGAAATCAGCCTCCATCACCTTCAACCATGTTTAATTGTTCTAGAGATCCGTGCATCCATTGACCACAATTTTTCTATGGGGAGGTGCATAATGATGATGGCAACATGCTCAAAATGTTTCAGCTCAATCTAGTCTACCATTTGGGAGATATGGAAAAAACAAGATGCTGTCCTATAAACCTACAAGATATAGAACATCACCTACAAGATTGACAGTGATCAATTTTAAAGGAGATCCAGAGGTCAAAGAAGCTCCTCTAGAGCTTAGCAATAACATCAGGATCATCAGCATCACCATCCAACACCTGCACATCAACATCAACTCAGCAGCAACATGCATCTCTCTCCAACAACCATCAGGTAGGTACATGCATGCAATATTCTTGAACTCTTCTCATGAGAGATGAGGTTTTATAAGCTAAGGATGGTTCAGCAGTCTCAACCGCCTTCAACTAGTTGATTTCATCTCACTCCTTCACTCATGCAATGTTGAAAAGTCAAATTATGAAGGGTGATGATTTCAAGGAATGAGGACAACAGTTAGAAGAAGAATTTTTTGCAAAGGCGAAGGTCACCACAACACTCCAAGCCCTCCATCCACTTCATATTCACTATCTATTCATCATTCATCCATCCCATTTCATCCTCGAAAAAAAAAAAACAAAGAGAGCATCCTCTCTATTTTCAGGAAATTTCCATTTGCAGGTCAACAAGAAGGATGGTCAAAGAGCAAAGGAAGATCATAAAGAGACCCCTATCACTCACATTTTTATTTTACCACTCATTACCATTCATTCCTCCACCATTTTTGTCATTTTTTCCACTCCTTTACTTCAGTTTACAAAGGGACTGTGTTTTCTACAGAATGATCCTGTAGTAATTACAATGACCCAGATATCCTACAGGAGGTGTCCAAATGGCGGAACAAGGTAGCAGAAGGTTGATAAGGGTGTGGAAGACCTTGCTGAAAAATATTCAAGAACCCATCTTGAATAAAGGGCAAGAAGGAAAGCAAATGGTCTCAAGAAACAATGATTTTTCTTTGAACAAATATGTTTTTGGGCTTGTCCTTGCAGAGCTTACAACCAAGATTTTTAATGCACAAGAGAGAGGCCACCAAGGCCAAGGTTGAGGCACAATGAGGTCACTAAGTTTCTCAGAGGATGAGCAACAATTTCAGTAGGGGGGTATGATGGGCCTCTAAATTAGACATAAATTAAGGCCCATGCCTCTAATTTAAAATATAAATTAAGGCTTATGACCATCCTTCAACACATTAAACCTCTCTTTTTAAATTAGATAATTTATTTTTAACTTTAATATACTCATTAGGAAAGTTTATGAATAATTGAATATTTGTGCCTAATATTATTTTTTTTGTGTGGAATATTATGAGAATATTGGGCAGATTATTAAGAGTTGGAGGAGGAGATAATTTAGGGACTTGTTCCCTACTACTAGAGGACCAACAATAAATAATAAGTCAACAATATATTATGGAATTATGGCACAAATTGTGGAACTCCAATGACTGAGAAAATCTAGGAATGTGTTCCACTAATCAAGGGAGAAGATCCACTAATCAAGGGATTTCGGTGGGGAAAGCTTCCTCCATACATGGGGAATGGTTCTTAATCATTTTTTATAAGTACCAAGTTGAACTTTCCTCTAGTGAATGATTGAGAAAAGCTAGGAATGTGCTCCCTGCCATTTAATGCAAATTCCTAGTATTGGGGACTAGATCCACTAATCAAGAGATTTTGGTGGGGAAAGCTTCCTCCATTCATGGGGAATGATTCGTAATCATTTTCTATAAGTACCAAGTCAAATTTTCCTCTAGGGGAGATTTTCATTAGTGTTATTGTAGATAGAGCTTGTATTGTTGCATCTCCATTATATTTTCTTGTAGGGATGTAATTCTATTGATGAAAATAATGAAGATTGGTGTCATGTTCAACTTCTAAATCTTGTTCTCCTCCATAGGTCTCCGATTTTCCTTGGGCTTGGCCATCCCAAGAACCTCAGAGCCCTTTTATATCATTTTCTTTCCTTCTTTCATTGGTTATTCACATGCATCTCTATTTTTTATTGCTTTCTATTTCTACATTTAGTATAAATGATTTCTTATTGTAGGATTGAGTTAAAGGGTTGAAGTAAGTTATTTTGTAGGATCAAAAGAATTATTTCATCCTTGGAAAAGCTTTGGAATTTCATAATAATCATTGAGTTTCTTGGATTGGTCTTCTTATTCTCAAATCTAGATTGTTGGACCTCCTTTCTAGCGAAGAACAATAAATTTCTGCTATTTTTTAGAACATTCTAATGAGCTTCAATCGAATTGATTCAACTTGCATTAGATCAAAAAAACATTCTAGTTCATAAAAAAAATTACCCCATTGCATTTGCACTTGATTTGGTTAGGCATTGTTTAGATTTACTAGCTCACTAGTTCCCGAATTTCTAGATTTTCACCTAGCAATGTTTTTTATTTTTTTTGCATGGGTTAACAAAGATATTTTTGAGTGATTCCACTTGGAATAGGGACCCAATACATCCTAGTTAATAAAAAAATTTGTCCCATCAAATTTGGATTTGATTTTCTTGGTCATTAAACCCTCACCAATTTCATCGTTTCACAAGGAAATTTCTCCAAGCTTTTTGAGCAAATCCATCCATCTCCCAACTTTGGTTTTGAGTTCTAAGTGATCCTAGACATTTTCTGACTCCATTCCACCCATATACCACCTTCCCTAAGCTTCCCATCACCTCCAACACCTCAATATTTTCTCCCGGTTGTATCCTGTAGGTTCATTGTAATTCCTACAGGATCATCTTATAGGTTTCTAGTACATCCTGTAGGTTTTCCTGAAATGGCCTGGTTTGAGGCCAAATTGATGGAAAACCTCTAGGAAGTCACCAAAAGCCTCCCAAGGGTATCCCACACCATCCAACCATCTCCTAACCCTTCCATCCAACCTCCAACATCCTTAATTCACTTGCCACATCACCAAAAGAAATTAGTTTGCATACTTGATTTTGCATGAAAAGACGAAAAGACAAAAACAGATTTATTTTAGTCCCTTTACTTGCACATTACTGATGTTTAATGCTTCTTACTTCCATGCTTAGATAGTAGCATTTGGTTCATGATAATTTAGTATTATTGCAAAGCATAGTTTCTTGGAAGTTAATTAGGAAATGGTGTGATTTAGCATTGAATTTTCGTCTCTTTACTTGTACTTTCTTTCTTGCAATAGGTTAAGGTTCCATTTCGAACATTTCATTTTCTGCAATTAGTTTAGGATTTGACTTCAATACATGCACTCCATTACGTTATGACAGCAAAGGAAGGACACATTGTTTGCCGCACATATAGTGCTGACACCTCTTAAGTTTGTACGAACCCCGGGTTGATAATTAAAGTCGGTAGCCTTGGGAGTTGCAACATTCTTGTTGCAATACCAAGGCTCATCACAGAGGTGCGTGAGGAGGTATGGTGTTTGAAATGTAAGAGTCAGGGTCATGACAAAGACAACTGCCTAATCTTTACAAATTACCTTGTAGGAGGAGGACTGATGCCTTTAAGGCCAGAATCTCAAGAAGGACCTAGCGTGGCTCCTTCTTTATGGTGCGCTATCTGTTAGGTAGCTAGAAAACATGCTATGGATAACTGTCATTTGCTACATAAATATGTGCAAATTCCACAATAGTTGTTTTGCAATTTTTGCAGATTGGTAGGACATGATAAGCGTACCTACAGGAGCTATGAATTGATGATGGATAGAACTCCCACCTCCAGGGTTCAGGCCGAAACATGACCCCTTAACCAGAATGTAGGGATGGTGCGGATAGGATTTTAGGGACGTGGACGAGGCCGAGGCAAAGTAGGACCTAGTAGAGGTCATGGACAGTTGATTTTATAGAATTGCGTAGGACCAGGACATTATGCTCATGATTGCACTAATCCAATGCACCCGTCATGCAAGTATTGCACATTGTTTGATCATGAAACATAAGATTGTCCTACACTGATAGCTAGGATATGTGACAAAGGGGCACTACTGCCTCCCCCAACTCATATCCTGCAGATGATGAGGTTTGAGCTGTGCGAGGAAGACCCAAATGTAAATATAGTGCTCCGGAGTGGAATTGCAACATGAGATGACAAGGGAAAATAGCTGGAGGACAGTACATGGGTTCGAAAATCCCTAGTGAAAGAGGTCAAGTTTGATTTGGAGCACGCTCATGAAGCATTCATGGAAGCTAAGAAGAGTTTTGTTGAGGCCTCCATTTCAAGAAGCAAGGATAAGCCTGAGCCGGAGATGGACCCATCCATGCTCACAACTTTCCTAGAAACTTGTATGAAGTTACTACGTGATAGTAAGGCTGTGAAAGGGTTACATGAAATTATCAATAGATGTGTTGGGACTATGCCAGGTGAACCGTGTGTATTCCGCAAGATCGGAAAGCATAAAACAAGGATAGGGCGTGAAATGAGACTCACCGCGCAGATCGAAGAATACGAAATTGATCAAGTCATTCTAGATTTGGGATCAAATGTGAATGTTCTACTGAAGTAAACATGGGAGTGAATGGGGATACCTGCACCGTAATGGTCTCCAATTCAGCTAAGGATGGCGAATCAACAGAAAATAATACCCATGGGGCGACTGCAGGGAGTGACCGTGGATATTGAGGGAGCGAGTGCACTCGTAGATTTTGAAGTAATAGAGATTGTTGATGACAACAATCCCTACCTTGCACTATTGGGAATTGACTAGGCTATTGATATGAACAGGGTAATCAATCTGAAGAAGTGAAAAATGATCTTTGAGAAGAAATCACTACGTGTAATAATACCCCTGGATCCTGTTGATGGATTGCGCTTTACAGAGCCAGTTCACGCTTATGAGAGTGATGATGACTTGGGCTGCATCTATAAGATAACATCATGGGACCAAGAATAGGTAAATACCACCATGAATGGGTGGATTACATGGGAGTGTGAGAGCTCCTACACTTCGAATTTTGATAAGGAAATAGAATGCTCGCAGAATTGGTTACATGAAGTAACTACGCTGAATTGCAATATGATGACTAGGTCGCTATGCCGTGTGTTGTTAGAGGTAATAAATTTGCCTACTTATGATGGACTAAACAAGGTAGATATCTTTTTGGATGAATTCGAAAGGGAAGTGCCAAAAAACAATGCTTCCAGGCCTTGGACTAGGCAATGCGCGCTACATCCGCAAGATGGTGGGGTACGCACAAGGGGAGTTTTGATGATTGGCATGAATGTAGGAAAATGATGTGAAAATGATTTGGGAAGCCTAAGATGCGATTGACAGACAAGTATGATGGGAAGAATGATCCGCGCATGCATCTGGCCAAGTGGACACAAGCTTATGGAAAAAAGCCACAACCTGAGTGGGTTCACCTATTTTCGCCATGGGACAAGTGAATGGGATATCCTATGCGAAGGATTCATTATGAAATTTAGTTTTGAGGATGGGTTTGATGGTATTTATGAAGTGCTACAAGAGGTGAAAGCAACCATCTTTAGGATACCACAGGCTCCTTTAGACCTGACGCAACCTGAATGGGCTACTTAGCTGAGTCACGCGCTGGAATGTTATAATGTCACTACTGAAGAAGAGGAAGAGGATACATGGAAGATTAACATTCCAGAGACGAAAGGCCACCACGAGGTTTAGGGACCATGGATTGAGAACCCTAATATAATCGCGCCAGTGAAAAATAGAGAGTTGAGCATTGGTACAAAGGCAGAATCCAAGTTTGTGAAGATTGGCAACTATTGGGACAACGCGATGGTGGATAAGGTCACTGAATTACTCCGCAAATATCAAGACTTATTCCCTATCAAGTTTATAGATTTGAAGGGAATAATTGGAGACTTGGGAGTGATGAATATCACGCTAAAGCCCGACGCGAAGCCAGTTAAGCAGAGGCCTTACTGCATAAATCTGAAATACAAGGAGAAGGTCTGCTTAGAGCTAGAAAAAAATGCTAGTAGCAGGCATCATTGAGCCGATGGAAGAGTCCGATTGGGTAATCACAATGGTGGTGCAAGAGAAGAAGCAGAAGGATGAGATAAGGATATGCATGGATCTTAGAAAGCTAAATGACACCTGTGTGCATGATCCTTTCCCAACTCCATTCACAGATGAAGTGTTGGACAATGTAGGTGGCTAGGAAGCACACTCCTTCATTGATGGGTTCTCTGGGTACCACCAAATCAAAATCACACTGGAGGATAGGAGCAAGACAACCTTCGTGACTGAGTGGGGTTGCTTTCAATATACTGTAATGCCATTTGGGTTGAAGAATGCACCTGCTATCTTTTCGCGCATGGTTGTTGCAGCATTCAAGGAATTTATTCATAAGTTCCTGGAGGTCTATTTTGATGACTGGATTATATTTGGATTGGATAAGTGCCACGTAGCGAGTTTGCACTTGATGTTGGATACTTTTCGAAGATACCAGATTGCGCTTAACCTTAAGAAGTGTCTATTTTGCATTCCTTTTGGGAACCTATTGGGACATGTGGTTTGCAAACAAGGGCTAATGGTAGACCCCATGAAGATCGTGATGATTCTGAACTTGGAAGCACTGTGGTGTGTGAAACAGCTGCACACTACCTTGGGACATATGGTATTACAGAGAGTTTATCAAAGGCTATGCCCAGATCACCACGTCGATGGAAAAATTGTTGAAGAAGGATGTCTCTTTCTGTTGGAATGATGACTGTAAGAAAAGCTTGGATATATTGAAAGAAAAGATGTTTACCGCGCTGATTCTAGTCTTCCCGGATGCGTCATGTATAGCATTGGGAGAAGTACTAACTAAGGATGGCGGAGAAGGCTTGGACCACCCTATCGCATTTGCAAGCCGCAGATTATCCAAAGTAGAAAAGAACTATTCCACCACTGAACAGGAGGGTCTAGCTATGGTGTATGCACTCCAGAAGTATCGACACTACTTGTTAGGGGATCACTTTAAGATGTATACAGATCCCTTTGTGTTGAAGTACCTGGTCAATAAGCTTGTGTTGGGGGTGTGCATCTGTAGATGGCTCTTATTCTTCCAAGAGTATGATTTTGAAGTTGTTGTGAAGTCTAGATGATTGAACGCGGGACCTGACTACCTGTCGGGCATCAAGACAGGGGAGGAACATACTAATTTGGAAGAATGATTACTTGACGTGTAGTTCTTTGATGTGTGCATCGTGGATGGACATTTTGAGAATATAATATGATTCCTAACAACTGGAACTGCGCCGGAAGGATAATCCATCCAACAAAACAAAGAATTAGTGGTGCACGCGACATACTTCTCTGTCATTGTTGGGCATCTATACAAAATGGGGAATGATGAAATATTATGAAGGTATGTACTTGAATTTGAACGAAGCAGCATCCTTGTGGACACTCTGGGGGGCGTTGTAGGAGGACATTATGCAGGAATAGCAATTGCGTAGAAGATACTACGCACAGGGTTGTGGTGGCCAACCCTTCATCAGGATTCAAAAGCATATTGCAAGGCGTGTGATGTATGCCAAAGAATAGGTAGGCCATTGCGGAGGGATGAAATGACTTTGAATCCGCAAATGATGTTGAAACCTTTTGAAAAGTGGGCAATAGATTTTGTAGGATCGGTTCAGCCACAAGGGAAGACAAGCGTGAGGTATATTATCATTGCGACAGAGTATTTGACTCATTGGGCAGAAGCACAGCCGATGAAGGATTGCACGGGCACGACTACCATGAAGTTTCTATTTGAACATGTGCTGACATGATTTGGATGCACAAAGATCTTGATGAGTGATAGGGGTACGCACTTTCTGAACGAAACAATCAACACAGTAACAAAAGAATTCCAAGTGTACCATCAAAAGAGCACACCTTATTACCCAAGGCTAACAAGACAATGGAGGCATTCAACAAAGTACTGGAGACCATGCTGACCAAGGTATGCAATGCTCAGCGAAGTGATTGGTACCTACGCATACCTACAGTATTATGGGCTTATCGGACGACATGCAAAAAGCTAACAGGACAGACACCCTTTAGGCTGGTATACGTGGGTTGAAGCGGTGATGCCTATGGAATACATCATTCTTAGTCTGTGCATAGCAGCATTCACAGGTATGACGGATTGTGGAGCCCTAGAATACAGGCTCGCGTAGTTGAATGAGCTCGAAGAAGAGAGATTTTTGGTTGGATTTCACTAGCAAGTCCAAAAGCAGCTCGAAAAGGCATGGCACGACCGACATATTAAGTTGCATACCTTTAAGGTGAATGACTTGGTGCTATTGTATGACAGTAAGTTTGATAAATTTCCAGGGAAATTCAGAATGCATTGGCTAGGTCCCTATGTTATTAATGAGATTACCGCCAGTGGCACGGTCCAGTTGGTTAAGTTGAATGGAGGTCCCTTCCCAGGAAAAGTGAATGGCAGTCATTTGAAGCCATACACAAGTGGCCCAACCATCTGACTAGTTGACAACAACCCAATCTTAGTGCTCCAGGCAACTGAAAGAAGGCGCGAGACTATAAACTACACTGCTCGGTTTGGAGCTGTGTGATTTCAAGACTACATGATGCAATGAAGTGTCACAGGGTCCGCGACAGCAAGAAGATAGTTGTGCACATGCAGGTCCACCGGCAAGTGATCGTTAAAGTCACTATTCACAATTTGATGGTCGGTTTGAGGCAAAATGGAGTGGGAAACAGGAATTTAAGGCGATATTTATGGGTTAGAATCTTGAAAATCTGCTGCCAATCTAGCATTAATGGATCGAATGTGGGGGGAACAGTCGAATTTGAATTCAAAAGGCCCTATAAATTACAAGTAATTGTCTAGCGAAAAACACTTTGCATTTTGAGAACTGAGTTGTTGCACACTCAAGTATACATGAACCAAGGCCTATTCGAGACTCTGAAAGTGAATTCATTGTTTGAGAAAGTACCAAAGGCACTGCAAGAATTGTGGAATAGTGCTATGTCAGCACCCGAAGAACCCATGGACATAGGAGTAGTGACAGCTAAAGAAGTCACATAGGAAATTGCGGTAGTAGAAGCCCTAGAGAGCACCAAAATAATCTTTGAGGTCCCTAAATCACCCCAAACACGAAGACCTAAGAAGGATAAGCAGGCTATGATACTGGTGTGCGTCTCACCAAGAAACCCACAGAGGACCAAGATCACCCTGCAGGAAAAGGGAAAGGCCATTAATCTAGAGGCTGACGAGGAGGAGTCTGAAGAAATCCTGGTGGAGGAGAGGGATGAAGAAATGGAAGTTGAAATCCAAGGTGCGTACCCTATTACCAGGCTGCTAGAATCTTTTCCTCCGCACAAGGGCAAAGCAAAAGTGTCGAAGGACATAGATGAGAGCAAGAGCTCTCTGCAAACTTCGTTTCTCCCTGAAAATATTTTTTTTGAGGGATTGCACTTAGAGTGAGTTCCTGTACTGAAGTTTGAATATTTGGACCTCGCGGATCATGAGAAATTCCTGCATTTAGTGACTAAGTAGCTAATGCACCAACGGATTGACACGATGGTTGGAATGATTGAATTGGAGCCACGCAAATGGCTCAAGGGTGTAGAGAAAGTCAGGTTGATAAACCTGCTCTGGGTGCCGCATTACCACTGCGCCCCAGTGACCGTCTTCATCATCAGGCAGCTGCTCTGCTTGGTGCATGATGGGTGTGTGTGGCTAGAGGAGCCCATTCCCAACACTGAGCACTTGATTCATCGAATCACATGGCTGCCTTATTCAGGGGACGATCCAACCAATATTTCAGAAGGAAAAGGTGGAGAGTTGGCCCTCATGGAAGCAATGAAGAAGAAGTTAAGGTTGGAGAAAAATAAGCGAGGATATGCCATCTCCAACATTAACAACCCCACAGTCAAGGTCGCAACGCAAATACCAGTAAGGAAAGTAATGTGGAAGTTCTGCGCGGATGAGGTACTCGCACCTGTGATTGTACTAGTAGCCCAATGTGCAGGAGTCTAGTTCAACTGGGCAAACTATTTATTCGGCGATTTCCTTGCGAACTGTCGCGAGGCACAGAATAAGGAAAAATGTTTCACTATGTGTGGCTCATGTTTTCAATCATAGTGGTGGCATGGGAGTTTCCTGAAGACAGCCAATTCCCTTCGGTCGCGCCAGACCTTCTAGAGGCAGTGAAGTACGCTTCGCTGTGGGAAACCAAGGATGCGTAGCAGCTAATAGAAAGCAATATATTTTGGGTATTAATGGAGATGAATATTAGGATGGGTATCAATTGCAAGTTGCGGTTGTCGCCCACAGTATACGCCAGTTTGAAGAGCTTTGTAGAGTTCAAAGTGGATTTACACCATGTTTTTATCAGGGCGTGGAAGGACCCTACAAAGACATGGCATAACCTCCCATATCTGGCGAAAAATGATGTGATATTTTCAGTTCTCAAGTCTTGGCCACCAGAGTGGCCTGCTCTAGCAAGCTTCGCGGTGGAAACGGATAAGTCCACCATGCAGTGCAAGAAGGAAGAGACGAAGCTTCGAATGGCGTAGTAGGTGGAGAAGAGCAAAAAGGAGGAAGCAGTGGCTAAGGCCCAACAAGTGCGCGATGTCATGAAATTGACGGAGCAGTAGAAAACAAGAGGAGAAGAGCGCGAGGGACAGAAGTCACCTTCGCCTAGCACTGAGGTAGAAATAAAGATAAAACAAGGTGGCGTGAACCCACAGACGACATCCACCCAACTCAAGTGTTCGTGACTGCGAGAGTAGGCAATGCCATGAAAGAAAATAAAGGCATCAAAGACATCCTTCGACCCAATCACCCTCACTGACGAGGATTTGCATGATATCGAAGAAATGGTGAGGGATGTCACCAATGATGCCCTTGAACAGTTTGAAGAGCAGCAGCAGTTGGTATTGAGGGCTCTTAGGACAGATTTGCAGAAGTTGCAGGTACGCACTCCACAGGCTGGCACAATGTGCACCAGCCTCTCGATCGACACTCCAACTACCGAGGAGATGTTGTGCACAAGGGTGACCAACATGATAGTGCTACCAGATGGGGCACTTACTATAGAGACGGAGGCCGACAGGCCCACAGTTAGCAGTTTGAAAGGGGTAATATTGAACATGGTTGCACTCCCTCAGGAGACGCTCTACCTCTTACAGGATGGAGTCACTGCAGAACTCAGGGCCCGGGAGAGTTGTGCTCTACAGGTGATGAGCGACCAGCACATCAACACTGAACAGTTGGGCCTACAGCACAATGAGGCAGTGGAGCTGAATAAGAAGATTATGTAGGTAGTAGAGGAAGCCTCCCGCATGGTCCCAGAGTTGGACATCTAGGCAGAAGAACCAGTGGAGGCACGCATCCACAAGTTGGCCACAGGGGTGCACGATGCTTGAGCAGAGGTGGCCAGGGTTCAGTTGAAGTTGAACCTTGAGATCATAGAACTGCAGTTGAAGGCCCAGCCTTCAACTCTACCAAAAGTCAAGGAACAATGAACCACTGTTGTTCCAACAACAACAATGGCGATTGACAATGCAATGGTAGACTGCATGCAGCTGTTGAATAGTCATTTCAGGTCCTAACCACCCCGCAGGAGGAGCCAAATGTAGAGCACCTAGAGATAGAGGCGCGCGAGCTATACCAGAGGTATGACGAAGTAAAAGGGACCATGCCGACAGTTTCCCTTACCCAGAGGCTCACACAAATGCAAGAGGCAAAAGCGCTCAAGGAGCAGGTGGATTACGCTTGGCATAAGGAAGTAGTCTTAAAAGCATGCCTATAGCCATGGATAGATGAGGCTTACATGATCACAACCTCCATTTAAGGGAAGCTCGCGAGACTACAGGCAGCTCAACAGAAGATTCAGAGCCTCAGTTCAGCAGCAGTCATTGAATAGCGAGTGGAAGAAGTCCAGTAGGCGGCCACTCAGTGCTCTGCTGAGGGTTGCAGTGATCCAAATAGAGCTGGGAGGTCTTCATGCTAAGATCTCCACACCTACAGAGTGACTCGAGGGCGAGTCACAATTTTTGTGTTGGGGGCCTGTTGGGAACGGGATCCCCCAAGGGCACTTTTGGGGCTTAAAGCTCAGATTTTGGTCCAATTTTGTAATCCAAATGTAAAAAATCCACATTTTGTGGTCACAGAGCACGTAATTGTTAAAGATTCATAGGGTTGTCCACCCTTATTTTGAATATGTAATGTCAGTTGTAGAATACCTACCCATGGTCTGCGGACCATGGGATTGTATGAATAGAGCTAAGCTCTAAGTAGATAGGCAGATAGATCAATAAGAGAATGGAATTATGGAATGAAGAATGAGAGATAGCTCTGAGTAGAAGTCTAAGTTTTGGGTCGTAGTGTAGGTAGAGGCTCTGCAGCTGAGTGTGCAGAGGCCTAGAAGTCTATAACTGAGTGCGCGGACCCCTGTAGCTAAGTGCATGGGGCGGGTCGATTCTGTAATCGTTCAAAATTATCAATAAAGAGAAGTATTCTACAATTTTTGCGTCTTTATTTCCTGTGTATGCATCTGTTATATTGGGTATAAATTCCACTTATAATGCTCATGTGATGCGTGAACGTATGTAATTATGTTGGATAAATGACCACAAGTAGGAACATTTATTACGCGAAGCTAACTAGGATCTGATAATGAATTACTTAGCCTAGTTAGGAAGATATCGCAATTTGCTTCCCTAGCAGCGCGAAAGGGCTTTAGCCCTTGGTTAGGGCTGCGCGGAAGATGATTGTACCCTTTCGTGAAGGTACTCTAAGGTGGAATAGAGGGTTAAGCAACCTGCACGAAGGTAGGTATAGCTGGAATAAAACGACATCACATCCATCTTAAGGGTGTGGAAACTTGGTTCCAGCATCCCCCCATACTGCTTTGGGTGAGACTTCAGTTCGCACTTTGCGGGCTGATGCCAAAAGGGCCAATAGTGTAGGGACTTGTTTGGCTAATTAACGTTGAACCTGGGTTAGGCCTCCACAAGCCAACAACTGGGTTGCACCTTTCTAATGGTCCTGCCTCTGGAGTAACTTTTTTTTTTAGGAGTAATCCATGATGTTCCTAAAAAGCTGACTAGTTGGTGGGGCTTTGCTGCATTGTAATAATTATTCATCGTTTCCCCCTCGTGTCTAACAAAAGTCTCGATTGGCCATTGGAAATGAATATTTTCATAGTGTTGTTTACAAACATTCCTAGGATCGTACAGATTGAAGTCCAAATGAAATAATGTGATTTTCTCTATCCCCTTGCCTTTGGTGTCAACAACCTTCAAATTCTTGATCTCATACAATCCAACTTGAAAAGGAAGAGTGGGCCAAGGTGCTTTCTTCTTCCTTTGCAACACTCCTGATAACCCTATGGAAATATGATAAGCAACTTCTTGCATGACCATTTTTCCAGTGGCGTACCTTGGTAGCAGATGTGGAGGCTTCTGACCACCAAACACTCTGAGGTAAGTACTGTCCGATGAGGAAAACCAATCTGCCACTTTTGACACTGCTTCCATCACCCCACGTGACATGCAAGGTAGATCTTCCTAAAATATCATCTTATATAATGGAATGAGGAAGTGATCAGTCAACTTTTCATTTACTCCTTTGTATATGCACTCCAAAAGTAGCTTGCAGTAAATTTTCATGGTAGTTTCTTTTGCTGACCAAGTCCAACTCATGCTAGGAAATGAATTTTGAGCACATATTGCATCCAACAAGTAATAATACATGTAGAATCTATTTATTACCCTTAGGAGGGTTCTTAGCATTAGTCACATGAATTTTCAATTGTTGAGACAAAAAATCTGACCAATTAAATGGTAGAAATCAGTTTTTTGGATTAATCACATCGTTAGGATTGGGTCGACGATGTGATTAATCCAAAAAAATGATTTCTAAATTATGGATCACAAAAGTCTTAGATCTAATAATTGAATGGTTTTCCTTCATTCAGAACATGATTTAGCAAGAATGCATAGCCTTCAGGAAAGGCCTTGGTACTGCTTTGACGACAAATACGAAAACACATGACTATAAAGTATTGATAAGCCTTCCTAAGAGATTTGGTCTTGTAAGTGTTGATGGGTGTACAATGTATACACATGGAAAAGATGGATACCTGCATGTAATGTTGTGTAATATTGACCTTTGGACATTGATGTAAACCTATTGGTCTTCAAGATCTACTTTGAAATTGCTTGCTGATAACATATGATTCACCTTTCCATGCGATGTTTGAATATTTTTCTATAAACAACTAAGTTTCTAAGAAAACTGGAAAGTTCACTGAAGTACTCTCAACTCCGTGTTATTTTTATAGTTTCATTTTATACATATCTCTTGGGAAACATAGTAACAGTGACCAATAAAGAGAAGTTCTCAAAAATTGCAGTACTTGTAGGAGAAAATGCACTCATGGAAACCATAAGCTAGCTTAAGCAAAGCAACTCACAAAGAAATATCAAGGCAGCAACCACAAGTCTGTGAGGAAGAACTGAGAAATTCCTAGATTGAAGGGAGAGGTTTGGATTAGGAACTGTGCATTCCACAGTCTCAGGAGGGCAAGGGGAACCTTGAGGTTTGAGACTATGCAATGCGCAGTCTCAGCCTAGGCAGACTAAGGCAAAGACTGTACATTGCACAATCTCAGTGGCTAGCAGTGAGGCTTGAGCCCTAGAAATGCATAATGCACAGTTGAGAAATCCAGGCACTATGCATTGCACATTCATAGAGGCCAAGCACGAGGCTTGAGCCTTGGAGTTACGAAATGCGTAGTTGAAGAGGGTAACTGCTCGCTAAGCTAAAGGCATATATGCTTAGGAAGAAGATGGGAAAAGTGACATATCTGAGTGATACTACAAGAAAGAGTGTATATATTACTAAGTTAATATAACTAAGTGAGAATAGGTGCAAAAGATCAACAAGAAAAAGGGAAAACAAGCATACACAAGAAGACATCATAGCGGTGACCACTAATGGGAAAAAACAAGAAGTTGATGTGACACTTGTAAAAAGTGAACGACAGACCGAACCAACACTTTTACAAGCTAATATAAGTTAGAAAACCATCTACGATGACAAAATAACACTCATAGAAGCAAAATAGAAAAAAGCGACAAAAAAATGACACATGCAAAACTTACCTGAAAAAGCGCAACAAACTCAACTAAAAGTTCCTTGATCTCCTTGGGAAAGCTAGAGCTCCAAGATTGAGTTTTCAAATGATATCTAGGAGTTTCAATTAAATATATCTAGGTAGGTTAGGATTTTTGATGCACATGCCTAAAATTAAGGAAAAATCATGCTTGTTTGAAATTCATAATTAGCAACTTAGTGGACTTAACCATACATTAATTGGGAAACTCGTATTTTTTAGGGATGCCAACTTTGCTTTTTTTGGAAACTTATTTTTTCACACTGGAAAAGGAGATTCTACAATTCCTAGGCTCAAAGGATTGGGAAATTCCTTGCCTCCATGAATTGCACAGTTTCTGAGGGGAAGGATAGGTTTACACAGTTGTTAAGCTCAAGGTTGGGCTGCTCTCCAAGATTGTGCATTTTCTGAGCTCAAGATTGACCTTCTTCTCAGGATTGTGTAGTCCATATCCTCAAGGTTGGCTTGCCTTGCAAGATTACACAATTTTTGAAGGGAAGACCAGAAATGTTGCAAGATCAAGGTAGGAGATAGCTAATGCTTGGAAAGGTTCATATCGGGATTAAAACAGGACATCACAAGTGTTGCATGAAAGGAAAAGTCTTTAACATAGCATGAATACTTGATGATAGTGGTTGATAGGATCCTATAGATAGAAGGGAGGCTCCAAAATCAAATCATGGGAAAAAATTTGGAGGGGGGTTATAACAGCTACAACACTTGGATTCTCTATCCTCAAGGAGTACTAGTCTCAGATGCTTATCCAATCTTGCAGACCTCATTCTCCCTTCGTGGGCTTCACTAGATGTATGACTATTAGTCCTAGCCTAGTGCATGACACATGAAGAAGAGAATATAATTTTCATCACTAACTTCCTCTCAATCAGAGATGAGATCCTCATTCCCTATTTATCAGTGAATAGATCCTTGCTCCTTTGCAAACATTTAAGGAGACTTCTTACTCCCTCTCAAGCATAGAGGATATTCCTTACTTTCTTTAAATTGGGAAGGCATAACAATGTGTCTTTATAAATACATCAGCTAATAATTCTTCATTGAGATCTTCAAGTAGTAGTTGCATGGATCCACCTTCTCTTTGCATCTCATCATATTGAGCTTTTGTAATGGAACCAATCTTTCTTCAAACTATGATAAGATTTAGGTCATCAAAATTTCATATCACTTTTTTCTAGTCATCATCAACAAAGGCATAATATTGATCCAATCAAAGTAGAACTAGACGTAGCTTCTTCTAATCATGAAAGTAATATTCATCATAAACATCAGGTTATATTATTCTACTACTACCTTTAAATCCCAAGATGATGTAGACACCTTGACAACATAATCCTTCAAGGGTTACCAAATCCATCCACTCAATCCATGTATTCAATGAATTGAGTTCAAAACATATAGTTGTGGATGCACTTGTCTCAATTGTAGAAATTTGAATAATATAACACTTATTCACAGAGATTATCCTGATTATACACTATTTGCGGAATGCATGCATAGTAGATAACCTCCTCTACCATTGATCATCAATTTGCGGAATTAAAAAACAATCGCATGCGCACATTGAAACATCAATCGCACATATCAACACAATATGTAATGGGGAAAGCATATAGATGAAAAACCCCCAACTATCTGTATATTATAATGATAGATAACATGTAACAATACATAGTACAATACTCCTCACAAGTACTCAGTACTATCTCCACATGCTACACACAAACTAGCTCAGATCTGAACAAGCCATGGGTTCAAATCTCCTCCACTATTTGCCTGCCTCTAATGTGCAATCCAAGTTGAGATTAGATGAGATCCAAGTTCGAATCCCCTTGGATTGTACTGCGCAATCTCAATCAATGATTGTGCAAATCTCATGCACAACTATAGTCACAACTGATAGTAGTCTCACCCTTTCACCCACCTCTAACACTTGTCTCCACTGAACTGTCCATGCACTGAGTTAACTGATGTATTCTTTAGTTGATTTATGAGTTAATAATTAGTGAATTAATTAATAAATTAATTCACACCACTCATCACTAGTGTATTTTTCAGTTAGACTAAATACAACTAGTTCAACTAAGTCAAACTGAACACAACTCCATCAACTCCTCAATCAACTCCACCAAACTCAATCACTTGAGTTCTAACTGAAGTCCATCATGCAATAGCTCAACTAACCCATAGGAAAAGCATATTTCCTTCTGGCAGTTGCATGTGCCACATCCGTAGCTCGAACTGAAGTGCTACAAGAGGATAAAATAATGTTTATAGTCCAAATATTATTAAAAGCTAATAATATTTGACTGTTCTATTTTTTTACTGGCAGTCTAAAAATAGACTCTGCCCATATGTCTAAAAATAGACATAGTCTAAAAATAGACTTTGCACCAAAAATTGCCTGCGGGCCCACTTAGTGAAGGCGACTTCTTTTCACTAAGCTCCATCATATTGTTGCATTTTCAACACTCCCTCTCAAAAAGATATGGATTATCTGCAACCCCTATCCTGCCTCTGTGGTATTCGAATTTGCTCCTGGTGAGCACCTTCATCAAGATATCAGCATCCTGATCCTTCATGGGAATGTATGAAAGTAACATGATTCTCTGTTGCACACAATCTCTGATACGATGGTACCTGATGTCGATGTGCTTGGATCTATCATGAAATACTGGATTAGCTGAGAGTTTAATGCAACTTTGGTTATCACAATAAATCACAGTAGGCTCCAAGTGTGACTCGAACAACCCGACCAGGATCTTCCTCATCCATATAGCCTCGCATGTAGCCAAACTTGCTGCCATATACTTGGCCTTTGCTGAACTGAGTGCCACGGATCTCTGCTTCCTGCTGTATCAAGAAACTGCTATCGACCCGATACTGAAGATCCCTCCAGATGTGCTCTTTCTGTCTGTTGGGCTCCCTGCCCAATTTGCATCCGTGAAGCCACATAGCTTTACCTCATCCTCCTGTCTGTACCACAATCCATATCTCGATGTGCCTCCGAGATAACGCAATACATGCTTGCCTGCCTTCCAAAAGAGCTTGGTTGGCTTAACCATAGCTTGTGAAAGTTGGTTAATAACATAGCATATATTGGGTCTGTATTGACCAGATACATAAGCAACCCCACCAACTGTCGATAAACAGTGGCATCCGCTACCTCTGTTGAAGTAGCATCCTCCTTCCTCCAACCTCCAGGAAGAGGAGTATCAACAGGCTTGTAGCCATGCATGTTGAACTTCTCTAGTATCTCCCGGGCATACTTACCCTGAGAAGAAAATAGTCCATCACTGCGCTGCCAAATTTCCAATCCCAGGAAATAATGAAGGAGGCCCAAGTCCTTCATCTCAAACTCTCTAGCAAGATCCTCCTTGCATGAAAGTATCAACAGCTCATCTCCCGTCAAAATCAAATCATCTACATAAAGTACAATGATAAGCAACTTACCCTCCACCACAATCTAGTATAGGTTAGGATCCGCCTCACTCTTGGAGAATCCAAGTCCGGTGAAATAACTGTCTATCCGTGTGTACCAAGCATGAGGTGCTTGTTTCAACCCATACAGCCCTCTCTTGAGCCTGCACACATGTGACTCGCTGCTGAAGATTTCAAAACCTTCAGGCTGCTTTATGTACACCTCCTCCTCAATGACTCCATTGAGGAACATAGTCTTCACATCCATCTGATGGATGTGCCACCCCATCTGCGCTGAGAGAGCAAGAATCGTCCGTATAGAAGAATACCTTGTGACAGGTGCAAAGGTCTCCTCATAATCAATCCCCTCTATCTGTGAGAAGCCTCGGGCAACAAATCTTGACTTTTACTTCTCCACACTCCCATCAGCTGCCTGCTTCACTTTATAGATCCATCTCGAACCCACCACTGGTTTCCCCTCCGGTCTTGGGACAATCTCCCATGCACTGTTTCTGACAATCAAATCATACTCTTCCACCATGGCATCTACCCATGCGGGATCCTCCATAGCTTCCTCAAAAGAGAATGACTCAGTCACGACACATTTTCTCACAAGAGCCATGTATCCAGTGTACCGACCAGGTGATTGTCTCTGTTTGCGCTATGCTGTAGGTGGTCCTACAACCTTCTCTGCATCTTGAGCCAGTCGCTCAGCTTCTGTAGTGCGCTTTCACCCTCTGATGGTTCGCGCTGCACGAGTGGTCTCTTCCACTCCATGAACTTCATCTTGTGGCTGATCCACATCCTGAAGCTCATCCTTAGGAACTAATAGCTCCTCATCTGCATGCAAGTGTGGCTCCCTCTCAAGCAAACACTTCATGGATTTCTCCTCCTGAAATTTGATATCCCGTCGCACAACAATCTTGCGACTGTCTGGAAAATACACACGATAGTTTTGGGGCGTATCAGTGTACCCCACAAATATCCAAACCTCTGTGGTCAGCTCTAGCTTCTTCCTAGCATCCTTCGTCAAATGCATGTAAACAGGAGAACCAAAAATCCTCAAATGGGAAATATCAGGCCTCTTACCACAATAAGCCTCCTTGGGTGTACTCATGCCAAGTATCTTGTGAGGACAACGATTCTGCACATATACTGCAGTATTGCATGCCTCCGCCCACAAGTGAAGGGGTAGGCCCTGATCCTGCAACATCACCCATGCAGCACGCACGATCGTTCTGTTCTTCTGCTTAGTAACCTCGTTCTGCTGTGGGTTATGGGGAGCTATGAGCTCTCTTCGAATCCCTTCTGCACTGCAGAAGTCCTTGAACTCGCCAGAGATGAATTCACCACCATTGTCACTCCTAAGAGCCTTCACCTTCTTCCCCGATTCCTTCTCGATCAGTGCTTTGAACTCACAGAACTTTGAGTATGTCTCGCTCTTCTTCTGCATGAAGAAGATCCAGCATTTTCGAGAGAAATCATCAACAAATATCACATAGTACTTGTGCTTTGCTATCGAAGCTACTGAGAAAGGTCCACACACATCTGTGTGAATTCTCTCAAGGATCGTCGTGGCGCAACTATCCTTCTCGTGAAAGGTGGCTTTCATAAATTTTCCCAAAGTACACCCCTTACACTGATCTGACTGCACAAGAGTGCCTTTAGGAGCCCAGTAGAAATCTGCTGTAGTATCTTCAAAGCTCCATGGTGAAGGTGGCCCAATCTCCGGTGCCACAGCTCGCCATCATCCCAGCTCACCACTCTTTCTACCTTGCATGCCATTGTTGCGCAGCCATCTACATGTAATTGATAAAGGTTCTTGACTTGAACCCCTATCTTCTGGGTTTCTCCAGTTGTCTTACTGTGCAGGAAAGCCTTTCCCTCGTTGAAGACAACATCATATCCCTTGTCTTCTAACATCGCCACAGAGAAAAGATTCTTCTTCAATCCTAGAACATGCATCACTTCCTTTAATACGAGGGGTTTACCAGACTCCCTCTCAAAGGAAATGGTACTGATACCAGTCGCACTGTATCTACCATCATCGCCCATCTCGATGTGCACTCCAAGATCTTTCTCATCGAGATCAGAAAACAAATCTCGATCTCCTGTCATGTGAAAAGACACACCACTGTCTAAGAACCATACCGATCCCATCACACTTGATACCAAGCATGCGATCAGTGAAAAATCCAGCTCAAACTACGAGGCTAAGGCCTCTCCCACTGCAGATCCAACAGCTTGATTATTTTTCTTCTTCTGCGGACAATTTGTGGCATAATGTCCGTGCTGGTGACAGTGAAAGCACTTCACCTTGGACATGTCCTGCTTCTTGCCTTTCACACCAGAATGAGAAGCTTTCTTGTTCTTCCCCTTCTTTGCTTTAGCAACCAAAGCACAATTTTCTTCATTAGATGCCTTTGATGAAGATCCGTCCCTGGTATTCCGCCTGATCTCCTCTTGCACAAGATAGATCAGACCAAAGTCTCTCCCATCCTGGAAATTTCTCCCGACCATTGACAGAGTCTTGATAGGAATTCCAACTCTTCAGAAGACCAAGGAGATCCAAGCTCACCAAGTCCTCATCATTGACAGTCACCCCCACACTTCCCAGCTCATCCCGGCATTGGGTGAACTTCGTGAGATACTTGGGCATACTGTCTCCTTTCTCACACTTAATGTTTCTGAGTTTATCCTTGAGTGCCAACTTCCTCTGGTCGCTCTTGCTTTGGAATAAATCGATCAATGCTTTCCACATCAAGTATGGAGAAGCCTTTCCATGCAGGGTGGATACAATGTGATCCTTCACACCCTCCAATAGAATCCTTCGACACTTTGCTGTCTTGTTTTGCCAAGCCTCAACTTGAGCAGCATCAGTAGGCTTTGGGACTTCAGCATCTATGAACTCCTTCAACCCATTGTCATCTAACACCACCTCCATCCTGTCTTTCCATGCAATATAATTTGAGCTGCCTTCAAGGCATACTCCAATCGCAATCTGTTGAAAGACATTTCAACTTCGACACCAAGAAAACGCTGCTGCAAATTCGAATTCCACCAGCTCAAAACTCAACCACTTCTGATCTAAAATTCGTGAGAACAAAGTATTTCTCATACTGATATTCACTGTATGGGAATTTATCGGATATCTCACCTTCCAAAAGAAGGATGAATCCAGAGGCTACCTCGCTCGATTACAGACTCTGCCTGAAGAAATAAAATGTAATCACTTTCTGAATAATAGATCTGATGATCAACCTCACTCTAATACCATGTAGAAATTTGAATAACATAACACTTATTCACAGAGATTATCCTGATTATACACTATTTGCAGAATGCATGCATAATACATAACCTCCTCTACCATTGATCATCAATTTGCGGAATTAAAAAACAATCGCATGCGCACATTTGAAAACATCAATCACACATATCCAACAAATATGTAATGGGAGGAAAGCATACAACTAAAAAAACCCCCAAACTAATCTGGTATATTATAATAAAATAGAGAACATGTAACAGTACATAGAACAATACTCCTCACAAGTACTCAGTACTATCTCCACATGCTACACACAAACTAGCTCAGATCTGAACAAGTCACGGGTTCAAATCTCCTCCACTGTTTGCCCGCCTCTACTGCGCAATCCAAGTTGAGAATAGATGAGATCTAAGTTAGAATTCCCTTGGCTTGTACTACGCAATCCTCATTGGCAATCTCAATCAATGATTTTGCAAATCTCATGCACAATTATAGTCACAACTGATAGTAGTCTCACCCTTTCACCCACCTCTAACACTTGTCTCCACTGAACTGTCCATGCACTAACTTAACTGATGTATTCTTTAGTTGATTTATGAGTTAATAATTAGTGAATTAATTAATAATTAATTCACACCACTCATAACTAGTGTATTTGTCAGTTAGACTAAATACAACTAGTTCAAATAAGTCAAATTGAACACAACTCCATCAACTCCTCAATCAACTCCACCAAACTCAATCACTTGAGTTCTAACTGAAGTCCATCATGCAATAGCTCAACTAACCCATAGGAAAAGCGTATTTCCTTCTAGCAGTTGCATGTGCCACATCCTTAGCTCGAACTGAAGTGCTGCAAGAGGATAAGATAATGTTTATAGTCCAAATATTATTAAGAGCTAATAATATTTGACTGTTCTATTTTTTTGACTGGCAGTCTAAAAATAGACTCCGCCCATAGGTCTAAAAATAGAGGTCCATCTATTTTTACCAACATGGCTAATCATCCATAAATAGCATCCTGCAACTCATAGACCATGATCCATATGTCTAAAAATAGACTTTGCGCCAAAAATAGCCTGCGGGCCCACTTAGTGAAGGCGACTTCTTTTCACTAAGCTCCATCATCTTTTTGCATTTTCAACACTCCCTCTCAACAGGATATGGATTATCAACAACCCCTATCCTGTCTCAGTGGTACTCGAATTTGCTCCTGGTGAGCGCCTTCGTCAAGATATCAGCGTCCTGATCCTCCGTGGGAATATATGAAAGTAACATGATTCTCCGCTGCACAAAATCTTTGATATGATGGTACTTGATGTCGATGTGTTTGGATCTATCATGAAATACAGGATTAGCTGAGAGTTTAATGCAACTCTGGTTATCACAGTAAATCACAGTAGGATCCAAATGAGACCCGAACAACCCGACCGGGATCTTCCTCATCCATATAGCCTCGCATG
>APFE030490254.1:74504-93753 GCA_000404065.3 Pinus taeda
ATGAGCAAATCAAAAGAAACGCTGGTGAGTCGGTCCAAGACTATTGCATTAGATTCAATTCAGTTTATAATGAAATTCCAGATCATCTAAGGCCACCTGTGGGACTAGCCATGGTGAAGTTTTTGGATGGTTTTGATGCTGACATGGCTTATCAATTAAGAGAAAGAGAACTGGCTACAATGGAAGACATGCAGAAGATAACGGTCAGCGTTGAAGCAAATCTGCTGACCAAGAGAGCTAGAGCAAAGGCAGAGAAGAAGGTCACCGTAAAGGAAGAATCTTCCTCGGTATATCAGCTACTTCGGAAGGTAGAGCAGATGCTTGAAAGGGTGAAACTTGACAAACCAGAGCCACAAGTTAGAAATCCTAACTTTCATGGCCAGCAACAGCCACAATATAGAATAAGACAGGGAGATCAGCGAGCCCAAGAGCAGACAGCACAACGGCCAGTACAGACACCTTTGCGGAAAAATTTTGTGCATGGACCGGAATCAGATGAGGACAGGAATGTAATAGGTGAAGAAAATCACCTCTTTACTCTTGATGATTTGCCTATTTATCTTACTGAGGATGAGGAGTATGTAGAGAGTGCGGCTGTACACAAAGATGTAGATTTCATTCTAGCAAATGACACAGTCTTGGAGGAAGAATCAGATGAGTACCAAAGAGGCTATATGAATGCTCTGTCCACCCAACAACATCGATATTCACTTAGAAATAGAGATGTGCCAGTCAAAAGGAAGGATGTTGAGGCATCATAGAATGAGTCATCAGTTGCACAAAGGAAAGGAAAGGAGGCGGTTGATCCGGATAGCAGCAAATCACCATCAGCAGAACAATCACATCAGCAAGTTGCATCGAAAGAAAAGGAAAGGAAAGAAATCCCAGTCAAAGAGGTAGAAAAGGTTCCCACTTTTAATTTGGAGAATGAGATTTCTAAATTGAAGGTATCCATCCCCTTGACTGAAATAATGAAGAACAACAATTATAGAGGACAAGTATCTAAAATGTTGAATTTGGACCTAATGTCCGACATGGTGAATGTCGAAGATGATCAACCTGAAATGATTTTTGGGCCAGCATCGAATGGTGAGTCTCCTGATAGTGATGTGCCACCTGTTTATATCAGTTTAAGATTGCATGATTTTGTGTTACATAATGCCATGTTCGATTCTGGAGCTTCTCACAATCTCATGCCCAAGGTTATCATGG
The DNA here is from genome assembly GCA_000404065.3 of Pinus taeda. NCBI lineage: Eukaryota > Viridiplantae > Streptophyta > Pinopsida > Pinales > Pinaceae > Pinus > Pinus taeda. Next base: position 75,717 of record APFE030490254.1, read on the forward strand.
ATAGACTGGGTCTGGACATCACCCGGCAATATCATGATCTCTATTCGTTTGATTCCAGCAGAGTAAGATGTATAGGACTCATCAACGACCTAGTTGTGAGTCTGGATCAGCTCCCAATGAAGAATGTTTTGATGGATGTTGTGGTAGCAGATATTCCTCCCAGGTTTGGCATGCTTCTTTCCAGGTCTTGGGTAGCGAAATTGAAAGGAACACTACAGCTAGATTTCTCCTATGCAACGATTCCGGTGTTTGGACAAATGAGGAAATTGTATCGGGAACAAAAAATGAAATACATGATCACAAGCAAGGAGAAACCAATAAATCATCCAATTAATTATGTACATACAGATTTAGAGTCTTTTGTTTTGTATTTATATAGTTTCAATGATATAGATAGTCAGTTAGTAGAAGCAGATGATATTCCGGAAATAACATAAAATTTTAGAGTTTTAAAGAAAGAAGAACAAGAAAAGCAGAACACCATTGGGCAATCAGCTGAAAATAATGGATAGCAAGCAGACAATGCACAACAAACAGATTTTCAACACTTGCAAGAGGAGGAAGAAGATTTGTGGACCATGGATTTCGATGGAGCAGTGGGAAATGATGGCGCTAGAATTGGAATTTGGGTACGCAGTCCTTTCTCCGCCCCGAACAAACTCCCTAGTAACGTGCGGGTATGCTCTTACAAGTTGGCTTTTGGTTGTTTGAATAATGAAGCTGAGTATGAAGCTCTGATTGCTGGTCTAAAGATTATAAGAAAGCTGAATGCTAAGAGGATTTTAGTATATGGCGACTTTGAATTGGTTATCAAGCAGGTCAGAGGCGAATATCAAGCAAAGCATCCTAGGATGCGGGATTATCGTAATGCAGTTCTAGACATCCTAAAATTATTTTCAGAATACACCTTGACATGTGTGCCTCGTATACAAAATAGTATTGTTGATGCTCTTGCCAAGGCAGCAAGTAGTTTGAAAATCCCAATGAACTCCAGCAATAAATTTGAAATCCATGTCAAGCATCATCCAACCATTCCAGACAATCAGAGATATTGGCAAATGTTCCAAGATGATGAGGAGATTGATGATTTTCTGCAAAACAAAGGCAAGTTCAAAGAGACCTCAATTGATGTAGAAAATGACGATGGTAAAGGTAATGGTACAGATGAGGTGCAGATCAATGAAATGGACGTGTTACAACTGAAGAATAACATGATTCCTAAAGGCTTGATATCTTTAGAAGAACTCTTTGATCAAGATGATGTGGCCTGCAAGCCAACATTGCAACCAACAGAGAAGGGTGTGGAAGAGGTCAATATCGGAACAACTGATAATCCTAAATTGGTAAAATTGTCCAAAGCATTGCCACCAAAGATCAAGGACAAATATATCAGTTTGATGTCTTCAATTGCAGATGTGTTTTCTTGGGACTATTCTGACTTAAAGACATATGATACCAATATAATTAAGCACACTATACCCATCAAGCCCAATCAAAAACCATTCAGACAGAAGTTGAGGAGGCTAAATCCAAAGTTGCTACCATATATTGAAAAGGAGATAAACAGGTTGTACAAATCAGGGATCGTTGTGCCAATCAGATTTTTGGATTGGATCTCTAACTTGGTGCCCGTACGAAAGAAGACAGGTGAGATTCGCTTATGCATCGATTTTAGAAATCTCAATAAAGTTTCATTGAAGGACAACTATCCACCGCCCAAAATGGACCATATACTTCAGCGAGTAGTGGGAGCATCTCGTATGTCACTACTTGATGGTTATTCCGAATATCACCAAGTTTCTGTCCATGAAGATGACCGAGACAAGACAACATTCACCACTCCATGGGGAACCTTTCATTACGCTAAAATTCCTTTCGGTTTGAAGAATGCGGGTGCCACATTTTCAGCGTGCAATTGGACTTGGCTTTTGCAAATGAGAAGGATGTCTTTTTGGTGGTGTACCTGGATGATTTGACAGTGTTTTCCAAATCTGATGAAGAGCACATGTACCATCTAAAGACTGTCTTCCAAAAGTGCAGAAAATATGGCTTGTCGGTGAATCCGAAGAAGAGTTTGTTCGCCATGGAGGAAGGAAAACTACTCGGGCACATTATCTAAAAATATGGCATTCACATTGACCCAACACTTGTGCAAGCAATTTAGCAAATCGATCTGCCCTGGAATAAAAAAGAGATACAATCGTTCAATGGTAAAATGAGTTTTCTACGCCGCTTTGTACCTAATCTTGCTGAGCACCTAAGAGAGATGACAAACATGCTTAAGAAGGATAGCCAAGTGAAATGGATGGAGGAGGCTGTAAAATATTTCAATTTGTTCAAATTGGCTCTTTCTTCAGCTCCAGTTCTAGTTAGCCCGGACTACACTCAGGATTTCATATTGTTTTCATTTTCTTCGGAGCATACTATGGCGGCAGTGTTATTGCAGAAAAGAGATGATCATGAAAGACCCATTGCATTCTTCAACAGAGCTATGAGAGATGCAACCTTAAAGTACAACATCATTGAGAAGCAAGCGCTGGCACTTGTGAAGGCATTGAAAGATTTCCGGGTATATATTTTACATTCTCATATTTTGGCCTATGTTCCTAAGGCTGCCGTCGAAGATGTTTTAGTGCAGACCGATCCAGAAGGAAGATGAGGCAAGTGGATTGCAGCCTTGCTGGAATATGATGTGGAAATAAAGCCCACAAAGCTGGTCAAAGGGCAGGGATTGGCAAAGTTAATGGCTGAATCAAACTTGCACACCTTGGACATAAATCTGATCACTGTTATGTCCGATGAGAATGAGGAGGGATCGTCAATTCAGGTATCTGAAATGTCTTCTCTTTCTCCATGGTATTCAGATATCATATATGTGCTTAAAAATTTGTCACCACCACCCGACATGACTAGAAACAAAGCGAGAACACTCAAGTTGAAGGCTTCCAAGTTTTGCATTCTAAATTCAGCACTGTATTGGAAAGATCCCGGTGGCGTTTTGTTAAATTGTTTGGTGGAAAAGGAAGCAAAGAAGGTCATGGAGGACTGCCACCAAGGAGACTGTGGTGGTCACCTTTTTTGGAAGTCAACAACAAATAAAATTCTGAGAGCAGGGTACTATTGGCTGACATTGTTTGCTGATGTATATAAGATGGTCAAGTGTTGTCTTAAGTGTCAGATTTTCAAAGGAAAGCATAAGTTACAGCCTTTGCCACTTAAGCCCATTGAGGTGAGTGCCCCTTTCCAACATTGGGGATTGGATTTCATTGGTGAAATTCATCCCGCTTCTTCCGGTCAGCATAGATGGATCCTCACAGCGACAGATTATTTCACAAAATGGATCGAGGCAATTCCCACCATACAAGCTACAGATGCGGTAATCATTTCATTCCTTGAGAATAACATCTTGTCTCGCTTTGGTTGCCCGAATAAGCTAATCATTGATAACGCAACAGCTTTCAAATAAAAAAGGATGGTAGAGTTTTGTCATAAATATCACATCATTTTGGGTCACTCAACTGCCCATCATCCGCAAGGCAATGGATTGGAGGAGTCTTCAAACAAATCATTGGTCAACATCATCAAGAAGCTGCTGGAAATAAATAAGAAGAGCTAGCATAAGAGGTTGGTCAATGCACTTTGGGCAGATCGGGTCAGTCAGAAGAAATCCATAGGTACATCACCTTTCGAGCTTGTTTATGGAGTTGATACAGTATTTCCTACCTCTCTTGCTGCCCCGGTAGTCAAACTTCTTCAGGAGGCTGGCAGTGACGAAGATCCCATGCAGAGAAGGTTGAACCAAATGGTCCACTTGCAACAAACCAGAGAAGAAGTTTTCAAGAACACATCCAAATTGCAGAAGAAAATCAAGAAAATTTATGACAGAAAGGCAAAGGTGGACAAATTTCAGGTGGACGATGTGGTGTTGAAGTGGGATGCAAGGAATGAGGAGAAAGGCAAGCATGGTAAGTTCGAGAATCTTTGGAAAGGTCCTTTCAAGATTGCAGCATATCGGGGTCAGAATGCCTTTCTTCTGAAGGAAATGAACGGGGAAGATTATCCAGGAGGGCCGATCAATGGTTGGCTGCTCAAGAGGTACCATTTCTGAGTTATTAACGCTGCTTCCACTGTCACTGTAAATACCATTTTATTTCAGTTTAGTTAGAGTTTGTTAATTTAGTCTTCAAGTCATTTCAATGTCAAAATTGAGTCAGTTTTTTGGTCATTTCAGTTTCATAAATGAGTCAGAGTCCTCTGTCATTTGTCGAAATGATGACTCCATCACCCAATGGATGAAGGCACTGTCTAGCTCTTCCAGAGATCTGCTGTTCTTGGCACCTCCAAGGAGCTACCATCCCCCATTGGAGCCAATGTTAGAGTCGGTCTGGTCAGTCCTCCGTTAGAGATCAAAACTCTTTATGCATTTCACTTTTAGGTGTCCCGCTCCATTCACCCAGTTGCATTCCGCTAGGGGCATGCCGTAATCTGACGGAAAAGGTCATGCTAGTCATTTCCCCTCATGTCTGGCTCCTGCTGGCTCAGGTCTTTTGTCAATGATCACCAAAGTCCATGACAGTCAAGGTCCGGTCCTTTAATGGACAAAATTCATTTTTGATCATTAGGTCTAGGGATTAATCAATTTGGTCTTCAACCAAAGCCATGCAGGCCAGAGTGAGGCCCTTACAAAGTTATGATTCAGAGAGTTTCATCGTCATGGTGATAGACTACAACTGTTCTTCAAAACTCTGTTTTGAAGAAAAGTCAAACAGTGTCATTTGTGATAAAATTTTCAAAAAAGTCGTCAGTTGATTTCTTCAGGTGCAGGCATGTTTTCTATGGCCAAATGTCCTATCGTGCAATCCCTGCAAAGAGTGCCAAAAATTTCATCATTTGAGCTAAAATTTCAAAGGGAAAGTGAAAATCAGTGTGCTTTAAAGTCAGTGAAAAAGTGTCAAAACATAACATTAGAAAAATGGGTTTTTGGAGAAGCAAAAATTTAACCCATGACTTCAAAGTCTTTATATACAAGTTTCCACCAAAATCAAAGGCATTGTGCAAATCAAGTTCATTGGGAGACATTGCAAAGTGATTAGGAGTGCATCGTGCGTGTTTGGAGTGAGTTGGAGGCAGTTTCCAGGAGCGCGACGCATATACACAGGGGTGCGATGCACACAGAGGGTGTGACACACACCCAGGGTGCGGTGCACTGGGTTTTGTGTGTGGCGCACACCCACAAAGGGCCAAAACCATGCCAAAATTCCTCAAATTTCTTGTGGAGCCCCTCAAATTGACAGATATCACAAGAGCACCCAGCTTCACACCATCATCAAAGGGCAGCCTAAGTACAGTACACACAACAGTCATGGCTTCACAGCATTCATCAGAGTATGAGATGGAGACACAAAGTGACTCATCCTCGGAAGAGCAGGCTCCCAGGAGACATCACAAGAGTGGCAAACATGTTAGGGATGAGCCCACTACCCTCCCTGAATCACAAGCATGCCCTCTTGCCATGTCATGTTTCCAGCACCTAGCATGTTTTGAATTTTGTCAAGGGGTGGCTAATGGTAGAGTTCATCATGAGTTGGCCTGTCTTTTTGTGCTTCACCTACATGGAGGTCAGTATATCTTGGCCGGGGTCACCTTCACATTGACACTCGAAACTATCTCAGTGGCAACAGACATACCAAATGTTGGAGAACAGTGGCATAAGAAGAAGAAGGTGGATAGGAAACACTATGAGCCTTACATTAAGGCCAGATTCTTGAGTCAGCTCACAAGAGTCTTCCCCTTCAGATATTTGAAAGATGAGTATGCTCCGCTCATGAAATTGATCATGAAGTACTTCAGCTGTGAGGGGAGGTTCTCTCAACTATATGCCTATCACATCAGGTTGCTCATGCACTTTACTAGGGTGAGGATGATGAACCTCCCATTTTTCATTTGTAGGAACATAGAGAGGATGAACACCTTCATGTAGCATAAGACCCCTCAACAGCATCTTAACAGTTTTTATCACTTTACTCTTATCCGAATTTTGGTGGATCATCAGTTGGGATTGTAGGGCATTGCTTGGGAGGACTTCATCTCCCATGACCTCTTCAGCACTCCACAGGTACTATCAGAGGCAGAGCATGAGATAGGTGGTCCTTCTCATCAGTATGAATGCCATGAGACCACTACTATGCCAGTATTCGTGACATATCAGAGAGGCAGTAGGCACTTGTTTGCAGCAGCAAAGCGAGTGTTATCTCCACCTAGGGTGGAAGGGGCCTCGCTTCCGGCATTGACTACACAGGTACAAGACAAGGGAAAGAAGCCCATGCATGATGAGGGGCCATCAGGTGAACAGGAGGTCAATTTCATCCTCATTCAGGATGATGATGCAGAGGTGGAGAATGCCAAACTCAGGATGACCATTCAAGAGCAGAACACAGAGATCCAAGACTTGTCACTCAATGTGGAGAGGGCCAAATGGATCATCAAGTATTTGAAGCAGAGGAACAAACAACTTGAGGACCAGCATGAGATCATGGAGCTGCAAAGCATCCGTGAGAATCGACATGCTGCCCAACAAACGAGGATCGAGCTCACTACCTTGGAGCAAGAGATCAATAATGACCGTGAGTCCTAGCTAGAGCAGATTAGCATTCACCTGGAGAGACTACTGGAGAAGGCCGACAGAGACAAAACCATACTGAGGAGGATAGTTTATCATTACAGGGCACGGAACATGAGTGCAAAGGCCCGGATAAGGAGCTTGAAGGCAAAATTGAGCAAAGCAACAAAAGAGGCAAAAGAGGCAAAAGAGCAAGATCGATTTCAAATATTGGCTGAAGCTTCTGTGGCCCAGCATAGTGCCTCTTAGGGAACCTCCAGCCCAAATTTCAAGAAATTTGGGGCAATTTTGGTCACATGGTAATTTTTTGGTCAAAACACAGGTTTTTTTCTCCCTGTGGCGCGACGCTTAGAATTGGGAGCTCCAAATTGGAAATGGCTTGTGTTTCTGGATTCAACATGCAAAATCACGACTACTGGTGCTTGGGCAAGAAATTTAGGCATGATTTGAGTCTCCAGGAGGTCAAAAACACCCAAAAAATGGCCTCTCTGCCCCTATTTTGACACACAGGAAGAAGTATTGGGAGAATGAAGATTTGGAGGGGCAAATGAGAACCAAATTCAGAAATTTTGCTTGGGTTGGAAAGTAGACAGGACAGGCTTTCCAACAAGCACACTTGGGAACATTTTGGACTCCTACAAGTGCCTCAAAATAGGATCCAAAGTGGCGCGGCGCATATAGGAAAAAAAGGCAAATTTCACCTCTGTTTCGCGAAATTTTGATTCGCGACTTCTCCAAAGTGGGCCCGCTCATCTATATTTCACTTTTTTCGGCACCTAAGGTGGCATTTAAAGTATTTTCACTCCAGATTGGCTTCTATCCAAGTGGCAAAGGAAGGCAAACAGTCACCCAAGCCATTTGTCATGTTTGTAACGCTGCACCTGTAGCTAATGGTTGGCTTTCCACCTCCATTTTGTAATGATTCGAGTAACTCCCCAACCCTTGGGCGTTCTATCTCCTCATGGCACATTCTATATATCGTATGCAAACTATTTGTAAAGGGTTGGTTGGATTGTAACCTCTGGGAGACTGTGGGAAAGAAACTCTGTTTCTTCATTGTAAATTTTGACAGAGGATTAATGAAAGGCAGCGGCTCTATTTGATGAGATTCATGTGGTTGTGAGTGTAGCAAATGTGTCTCTTATGTTTCATATGTATTTCGTGATGTTTCATAGTTCATTTCATATTCGTTTCCAGTGAATTTTTCTAAGTTAGATAAGGTAGAATTCAATTTTATTGCTCTGCCTGTGGGAAAATTTCATGTTCAGTGTTCTTTCTTCTGTTGAAAAGGATTCATGTGCGTATACCCTTTTCACACTCCTAAGCAATCTCTCCATTCCGCGCTATTTCAAACTAAATTGCTAGATTTTCCGCCTATCTTGCCTCACAAAGTAATCTGTGCCTTTGTATTTCATCCTCTACTCATTGCTGTCTGTTGGTCCCATACCATCCCAGAAACACAGTCATTCATAAAAAATCGCTTCTTGCATCCATATTCACTTACTAGCCTAAGATAAATATTTCACTGTAAGTCATCTCAGGCCATTTCGTTTATCTATTCACTGAGTGTGAATCAGAGAGAGCTCTCTCCTGATCTGGTAGGGCTAGCTACCGGACTGAGCTTGGTTTGTGGTTACCCTGAATTTTTCCTTCCTTCAGCCTAAGGCGGATTTAGGTGCTAACACCTAGAAGCATGAAGAACATGCTTGCCTAGAATAATAATAATAATAATAGTAATAATAATAATTTTTCTTTTTCTTTTTACATAAAATACATAATGGTACAAATTATGAAGAACCAACTTTGTTACATTCTCCAACAAAGGTAATATGCCTTTGGTCTCCTTGTACAATTGGTGATTGCTTATATAGTTGGTGGGTGGAGGTGGGAGAACCTCTAGAATTGTTATTTCAACTAGCAGTTGGAGGTTAACCCCTTGAGAAAAAATCCCCTCACTCTCTGTAATCTAACTTGAGGGTGACAATTGCAAGTGAGGACTAGCTGCATCTTGTCTATGGTTGGATGGAGAGTTGTCCTAGACTTAGTTACCCAATTTTAATACTATGTAAGTATCTTCATATGTAACATTTTCCATGAAATTTATGTCTATACTATTAAGTTAATTTTGTATTGTTTACATGAAATGTGCATGGTTTTCTTGTGATTAAAGGAATGAGGTTTTGATAAGTGGTTCCTTGTGGTTGTGGTTCTACACTAATGTTATTCATGTAGGGATGTGTGTGTGTGGATATTATAAAGTTGTATAGTCAGTGTGAGTAAGAACTATGGAAGGTATAACAACATGAGTTGATTTTATTAGATATGGAACTTAACTATCGAGCTGAGCAATGTTGACTCAAATACACAGAGGACCTATAAAGGAAATTTTGTGTCAATATTCTAGCACTAGTAAATTCATTAGTATGATTTCTATAGTGAGGTGTATAGATCTCATTGAAATAAACATATAAATACATGGATGCTTTTGTACTAGTAGTTGTATGCAAGAAGGAGAATACATAAAAATGAAGGAAGTTGATCCAGATTTAAACAGGAATGCGACAAATTACAGAGATAACCATAAACACAGAGATGCATCGAAATAATACTTCATTTCATTAATGTAAAACACTTAAATATGCTTACAAACAGCAATGGAAATAAGCCAGCTAGGGTGATGTTAGCTTATCTCTGAGAAGAGATGTGGTGGCTACATGCCTCTGAGCTGTGTTACAATGAGGCTCGAAGGCCTATTTATTGTTGAGAAACAATGGAAAACCCTTCACATCCCAAAACCTAACCCTAGAAGATGAAACACCAAATTGTGGGCCCCATTTGGGTAAATTGGCACATCAATTTCTCGGGGTCGTAACTTTGGCATACGATCTCCGTTTGATGCATACAATAGCTAATTAGAAAGATCTATATGAGCACTACCACTTTGGGAAGGGCAACATCAATCCACGAATCCATGTTGCCCCCAGATTTCCCAAAAAATGTCGTTTAGGGCCTCAAAACGGTTCTGGAAGTTCAAGACCCAAAAAACTTCTAAAAATAGTAAACTGTGCTACAATTTAGGAAACTGAAAAAACCTGAAAGAGATAGTCGTGGGGGTCCAAATGGGCTAGGTGGGTGGCCACCAACATCCAATTGGATCATTCCTCCCCCCTTAGGAAGCAATGGTCCCCATTGCGTTGAGTTCCTCCCTGAGATGAGGAAGCTTCTACTAAGTTGGGTCTCTAGTGGGCTGTTCTGCAATCTCTAATGTGTCCAGAAATGATGCGTATTATGGCCGATGATGGTCCACATTGAACACTCAGTGAAAGCCAAGGAATGGAAGAATGTTGTGCTTCAAAGCATTGTTTCCCGGAGCCTTGGTATTGGTGTAAGGACCATGTCAGAGTGGTTTGAGTTTCTAATGGGTTCTGGTAAGGTGTTCTCTCTGCAGATGTAACCAGAATTTGTTGCCCACCTGAAACTTTTGTCGTACCCCTATGGGTGAAGATAAGTTGTTCCTATGTTCTGTCATGATCGTATCCCTTTGTTGTTGCTACTGTGTGGAGGAACCCTTTGTGAGGGTCATGGATGTAGCAACGATCTTCCCCTTACTTTGGGAGCGAACTAGATAGAAAATGAATTTCCTAGTCTGGGAGATGAGCTTGCTGCCTTACTTGGCAGTGATAAAAGAGGTGGCGGTAGGTGGGGCTACCTATGATATCTTGTATAATGAATTATCCAAAGAAATAATGATAGCACGAGGCCTTGACTCATATACAACATGTCGCCTCCACAAGTATGACTAGCCTAATAGTACATCGCAAACATCCAGAGGTGTAACATCAGACAATACCTCGTCTATGAAGGGCTTGATGCTGTAGGGAAGGTGGCACTGTTGGCGAACTTTGAGATCTTGTCCTTCGTGAAGCCACCCGATACTGTACAGCTGCGGGTGTGGTCTAGTCAATAGGCCCAATTTCTTCACGACCTCTGCTAAAATGAGGTTCCTTTGGCTGCCACTGTCGACAATAAATTGCAGTGGCGAACCCTTCACCCACATCTGTGAGTGGAAAAGACATTCCCCCTCCTCTAGATCTTTGGTTTCATTCTTCTGGATCTTGGTGGTGGAAACAGTGGTGCTGGGATCTGCATCAATAATCTACTTCCCTTTTCCATTTCCCCTTGTCGGGTTCTGGCTCAGGGTCAGAACATGCATCTGATTCAGAAGCCTTAAACTCGGCCACCAATGACTACTTGGTCCGACGCTCACTTGTGTTATGAGTGGGACTCTTGTGGAACTCACACCACTTTCTTGTGTCCTTCTTCAACTTCATGGTGTTGTTCTTTTCTTGCGGCTTTGATGAGTTGTCTTGGGTCACCCCACCTTGGCTTTGTCCTTTTTGCTTCAGATTTGCAGATCCAAAGTCTCGCTTCTTCTGTTTGAACTTTTGCTCGATTTTGACAGCATATCAGTACGCCGTGCTGAGCGAGGAGATGTTCAGGAATTTCATCTCTTCCTGGATGTATCTATGTAGGCAGCCATGGTATTTGAGTACCAGATGCAAATCATAATCTTTGATACCCAACTGTGTGCGAAGGGTATGAAAAATGTTGGTGAACTCTGGCACATCTTCGTCCGTTCCTTGTCGCAGCATGCTCCACTTTATGTATTTTTCCTCGTAGCTTTTGACAGGGTAGTACTGCTCCTTGATGACATCCAAAAATGAATCCCAAGTGGGTGTAGCTGAAAATAGTGAGGCTGTGCCTTCATCCTTCTACTTGCAGTAGGTTTCCCACCAGTCCTTGATGTGGGGGGCTACCTTGAGAAGAGTGAAAACAATCTTTTCCCGACTCGAAAATTCATGAATAGAAAAATAACCCTCTAGAAGATTTAACCATTTATCTACGGCATCTGCGTCTATCTGACCCTCGAATATGGGGATTTCAAAATTAACTTGTACCTTAAAGGGTGTGGCGTTTCTAGAGTAGCTGCTGGAAGCCGATGCGTCGCCTCTAGGTAGCCACTAAAGGATCTGTGCAAAGTTGTCCATCATCGCATTCCTTTGCCGCTCGAGGGCTTCTTCGAGCAAGAATTTTGCTAGGATCTCCCACCCCTCATCTTTCTTTTCATTTGCCATGGAGGCCATCGGATTTGCGAGGCTGGTCTTGCAAAGGTTCGACCAGTTCAAGCCCTAACTCCTTATATCCCGACCTCATTGGGGACATGCAAAGAAAAACAGAGAAAAAGCAGACCGCTCTAATACCACTGATCCTTATTTAAATAGGAATGCAACAAATTACAGTGATAACCATAAACACAGAGATGCAGTGGAAATAATACTTCATTTCATTAATGTAAAATACTGAAATATGCTTACAAACAACAATGGAAATAAACTAGCTAGGGCGATGGTAGCTTATCTCTGAGCAGATATGTGGCGGCTACAAGCCTCTGAACTGTGTTACAATGAGGCTCTAAGGCCTATTTATTGTTGAGAAACAATGGAAAACCCTTCAAATCCAAAAACCTAACCCTAGAAGATGAAACTCCAAATTGTGGGCCCTGTTTAGGTAAATTGGTACATCAATTTCCCGAGGTCATAACTTTGGCATATGATCTCTGTTTGATGCGTACAATAGCTCGTTAGAAAGATCTATACAAGCACTACTACTTTGGGAAGGGAAACATCGGTCCATGGACCCACATTTCCCCTAGATTTCCCAAAAAACATCGTTTAGGGCCTCAAAATGGCTCCGGAAGTTTAGGACCCGAAAAACTGCTAAAAATAGTAAATTGTGCTACAATTTGGGAAATTAGAAAAACCTGAAAGAGGCAGTTGTGGGGGTCCAAATGGCTAGGTGGGTGGCCACCAACATCCACTTGGATCAGAAGTATACATATATGTATGAACATCATTGAGTTGATTTGTTGAGATTATGACCATAATGCCTAGTTTATTTAGCAATGGTTATATGCACAATTAAATCTATTATGTTAATGGTGTAAGGGCTAAATACTACAATTGAAATTTTCCTCTGTAGTATCAAATAGGCTTAATGCATGAATGCTTATCCTGAACTTGTCCTTTGTATGGGGTAATATTCCTTAGGCTCAAAAATAACATGTGTGTGTGTGTGTATTCATAATATAGAGGCCATGACTAGTTGTAACATTAATTGACAGAGCGCTTGTGGAGTGGAGATCATGATATATCTATATATATATATTAGCCCTCTGTCACATGGTGGGCATGTGACCACGCAGAAATTCCATGAGAGTTTCCAATAAGGTGTCTGGGGCATCACTGGTGGGTGTGGAGCAGAACCATAGTGATGCAGGTGGAGATGGAGGCCTTAGCCCTAAGGGTTGAGCCGTAGAACCATATAACCACCTATCATGGTTGAGGGTCAAAGTCGGGCTTGAGCAGATGGTGGCATTTGATTTGCAAAATTGACAGTAAAAAACATTACTGGGCCTCCCCCTTGTGGTGTCAACAAAAAGGAGAGCGGAGATGTGGTTTAATTGTAGTTGTTGATTGAGTTGTGGGAAATAAATGGCTAGGAAACCAGTAGGCCCTCCTCCCTATGATGTCTGCAAGGGGAGGGTGAGGTCATGCAAGCCTTCGGATGAATCAAGCGATGGTGGACAGTCAGATCCTCACCTAGAAATATGTGTCAAACCAAAACAATGTTATACCCCCTAGTGATGTTTGGGGGGGGGGGGGGGGACTGAGCAGAATTGTCAAATGGATCAAGCACACGTAATTTTTGGATATTGGCCCCAGAATTGTGAAAGAAAATTGGAATAGTGATGCCCCCCCCCACGCAATATCAGTTGGGGGGGGGGGGGGGCGCGTTTAATCCAGTCATGATAAAGGATTTTGAGGGAGTGAGATTCAATGTTGTGTGTGCGTGTGCGTGGTGATGTATAATATATAATATTATATATATATAATATATATAATATATATATATATAAATAGTGGCCAATGCCACTAGACCCATTAAAAATCCAAACACCACGTGGCAGAGTAAGACATGCCACGTGGTGCGACAGGTAGAAAGAGAGAGGTAGCACATTTAAATTAGTAAGACTTTAGGGGATCATAATTTGTAATCCTGGAGTCCATATTGGATCAACTTTATATCACCAAAAAGGTCTCGTTGAGACGAGTATGATCATAAAATTGAAATTGAGTTCTAGAAACTCGAAAAAAAATAAAAAAAATAAAAATAAAAATAAAAATAAAATAAAATAAAATCTCGATTTCTCTAACTCTACCTAGGAAGTTGGGTTAGCATAGTAAATACACTCCTAATGGTAAGGGGGTATTTTTACAACTAATATTAAGGTTTGCTACTATAAAAATTCAAGATATGGTTCAAAGTGATGCCTCTAATTCTCCCTAAGCAGTAACTTGATTTTCCACAAACTTTTCTTGAGGCCAGGTTACAATCTACCTTAGACAAGTTGGAAATAACAAAAGGATACCCTTAAGATCAATCTTAATATGACTCAGTTATGCCTCCCAAAATTCCTCATAAAACTCAAAACTTGGATCAGCTTTAAACTACCTCTATTGTGAGGCTCAGATCACCCTCAATGTCAACCTCGTATCAACCTCAAAATTTTCTTGGATCAATATAAATTATACCTCTAAAATTGCTTCATATTTTACCCAAAACAATGTTGAATTCATATTAGATGCTTTCCTTAAGACAAGGTTGAAATCAATCATAGAAGAGGTCTAAAATTCACTTTTGTTTTTCCCTAAATAGGGTCAAAATAAGTCACAAAATGGGAGTGCCTCAGAAGCATCAAATCATATTTAGGAGAAACATCTCATACAATGAAAGAATATTCAATTGTTCCTCAAATTCATCTTCTAAGTAGCAAACATTTCCTTCACAATTTTTTCCTAAGAAAAAAAGGTGTTTCGTGCACTCAATAATTAGCTCCCACAAATATTTCGATCTCTACTTCATCTCAAAAAAATGGATTCTCAATCAACCTTGATCTTTTCCCTTCATGCTACAAAATTTCCTCTACCTTAGGCTTCATTTGCTCTTGATTCTACCTTAGATCCATGAGTTTTCCTTTTGATCAGATGTCTGATTCGCTCACTTTTGAGGCTCCATGACTACCATACTTATACATGTTTGGACGGGGGCCTATATTTGGGTTTGACTAAGCCGAAATAAAAATAAAAAATATTTGGAAAAACCATGACTAAATGTTGGAGATAACTTGAGGATTTAGGCAAACCTTCAAAGGATATTTAGTCAATTAAAAAGTTAAATTTTTGTCTTCATAATATCTTCTTGCAAGGCTGATATGGACTCATGGATAGAGGTAAACTTAGATGATAATTTTGACCTTATTCTAGGGTTTGAAATGAAGTGATAAGGTCATAAAATTTTGGGGAAAAGGTTTTGGTTCTAAACCCATGTTGAAAATGCAACAAGAAAATCCTGATTTAATCTTGTCCTTGAATTGAATTAGGAATAAAATTGTTATTCCACATCGCAAGACAACTTGTATGAGTTAACTAAGTTAATTTGAATTATTTGGCTCAACTAATTTGAGTTGAGGGTCTAAATTGGGTCATGTATAGTGTCTCCTAATTTATAGGAGACCTGTTTGAGTTTATTTTGAGTTGTAATTAATTAATTCAGTTTAACTGAGTTAAAGTCAGCTAAACTAGTTCCAACTGATGGAGGAACTAGTAGGAGGTCAGACAGTGGGGTGTTACTTCATGTGTTCGTCCAGTTAAATGATGATTCACTCATAAATAACTCATGCATTTCATATATGTAATCCAGGTGGATATTGGTGGCCACCCACCTATTCCACCTAGACCCTCTAGTAAGTTTCATCTGTTTCCTTGTTTATTACAACATTTACTATTTTTAGTAATTTTTTGAGTCATAAACTTCTAGAGTGGTTTTGACCCCCTGAACGGATTTTTTTTAGGTCTGTTGGAAGCCTATAGCTATAGGTAGGGGCCTACAACAAAATCAGTAGTACTAAGAGAGATATTTCCAACAAGGTATCGTACACACCAAACAAAGATAATACGACCAAGTTACAACCCCGGGAAGGTGGTTGCCCAACTAACCCCAACAAGGCCCACAAAATCTTGTGTTACATCTCCTAGGGTTAGGTTTTTGGTTTTTTAGTGTTTTATCATGTTTTTCAATAATAAATAGGCCCTTGAGCCTCATTGTAACAAAGTTCAATTGGCTTGTAGCCGCCACAACTCTTCTTAAAGATAAGCTACCATTGTCCAAGCTATCTTATTTCCATTATGTTTGTAAGCATAGTTCAATATTTTTCTATTCATGAAATGAAGTGCTCTTTTGTTTCATCTCTGTATTTATGATTATATGTGTAATTTGTTGTGTTCTTGTTTAAGTTTGGATCAATTTTATCATAACATTCTTCTATTTCTCTGTTTTTCTTTGCATGTCCACAATGAGGTTAGGGTATAAGGAGTTAGGGCTCGATCTGGTTGAACCATTGCAAGATCATCCTCGCAAAACTCAACGACCTCCAATGGCAAAAGAAAATAAAGACAAAGGGACAGGAGATCCTTTCAAAATGTTGCTTGAGGAAGCCATTGAGCGACAAAGGAACACGATGATGGATAAATTTTCCCAGATACTTCAATAGCTACCCACGGGCGACACATCTTCATCCATCAACCACTCTGGAAGTGCCACTCCTTTTAAGGTAAAGTTAACTTCGATATTCCCATATTTGAGGGTCTGATAGATGAAGAGGTCATAGATAAATGGTTAAATCTAATGGAAGGATATTTTTTATTTCATGTCTTTTCCAATTGGGAAAATATTACTTTTTCACTTCTCAAAGTCGCCCCACGCGTCAAGGATTGATGGAAAACCTACTGTGAACAAAAGGATGAGAGTGAACCCTCATTGTTTTCAGTCACACCCGCTTGGGATTCTTCCCAAGATGCCATCAATGGAGAATATTACCTTGTTAGGAGCTATGAAGATAGATACATAAAGTGGACCACACTACAGTAGGGAAGGGACCAAGATGTGCCAAAATTCACAAATATTTTCCATACCCTAACGAAGCTCGGTATCAAGGATATTGAGCGAAATTTGGTACTCAAGTACCGCAGTTGTCTACACAAGTACATCCAGGATGAGATGGATTTCCTGAACATTTCCTCACTCAGCATGGCGTACCGATATGTTGTCAAGATTGAGCAGAATTTTAAATAGAAGAAGTGTGACTTTGGATCTGCAAATCCAAAGCAAGGAAAAGGAGGCCCCAAACGATAGAGAGAAGGACAGATCCAAGGTGGGGCTACCCAGGACAGCCCATCGAAGCCACAAGCAAAGAAAAACACCATGAAGACAAAGAAGGACATGGGAAAATGGTGTGAGTTCCATAAGAGCTCCAATCACAACACAAGTGAGTGTTGGGCCCACCATTCACTAGTGGTCAATCTGAAGGCCTCTAAATCAGGCACATGTTCTGATTCTGAATCAGAACCCGATAAGGGGACTGACATAGGGAAGCAAAGTATCGATGTGGAGCCGAGTGCCACCGTGGCCACCACCAAGATCTAGAAGATTGAGCCTGAAGATCCAGAGGAGGGCGAACACCTCTTCCACTCATAGCCGTAGGTTAATGGTTCTCCACTACAGT
Source organism: Pinus taeda (assembly GCA_000404065.3). Taxonomy (NCBI): domain Eukaryota; kingdom Viridiplantae; phylum Streptophyta; class Pinopsida; order Pinales; family Pinaceae; genus Pinus; species Pinus taeda. The sequence goes on from APFE030490254.1 coordinate 93,017, forward strand.
TCATTGTCGATAGCATGAGCCAAAACAACCTCATTTCAACCAAGGTCATAAAGCAGTTGGGACTAAAGACTACAACACATCCAAATTCGTACACCATCCGGTGGATTCACCAAGGATGAGATCTTTACATCAGCGAGTAGTGTCACTTCTCCTACATCATCAAGCCCTTCATGGATGAGGTATTGTTTGATGTTTCTGTTAGATCCTAGATCAAGCTCAGGCTGAAGGGATGCAATCTTAGGATAACCACAAACTATGCTTAACCTGGTAGCTATCCCTACCAGGTCGGGAGAGGGCTCTCTCCTCGTCAATCTCGGTGCTGATCATTGAATTGAATATAGATTTTAGGCTAGGTATAGTAGCTCTAGGGTTTTTTGTTTGATTTTGAAGGTTCTGTTGAAAATGCAACAAGATGATGGAGCTTAGTGAAAAGAAGTCACCTTCACTAAGTGGGCCCGCAGGCTATTTTTAGACATATGGATCATGGTCTATGAGTTGCAGGATGCTATTTATGGATGATTGGTCATGTTGGTAAAATAGATGGACCTCTATTTTTAGACATATGGGCGGAGTCTATTTTAGACTGCCAGTCAAAAAAATAGAACAGTCGAATATTATTAGCTCTTAATAATATTTGGACTATAAACATTATCTTATCCTCTTGCAGCACTTCAGTTCGAGCTACGTATGTGGCACATGCAACTGCTAGAAGGAAATACACTTTTCCTATGGGTTAG
>APFE030490254.1:94417-105640 GCA_000404065.3 Pinus taeda
GGTAACAGGTGGAGATAGTACTGAGTACTTGCGAGGAGTATTGTACTATGTATTGTTACATGTTCTCAATCAATATAATATACAGATAGTTGAGGGGTTTTCAGCTGTATGCTTTCCCCAGTATATACTGTGTTGATATGTGTGATTGATGTTTCAATGTGCGCATGCAATCGTTTCTTTAATTCCGAAAATTGATGATCAACGTAGAAGAGGTTATGTATTGTTCATGCATTCCGCAAATAGTGTATAATCAGGATAATCTCTGTGAATAAGTGTCATATTATTCAAAATTTCTACATGGTATCAGAGCTCTCTGATTTGTAGAACAGGTTCTACATGATATTGGAGCGCAGTTGATTATCGGATCTATTATTCAGAGAGTGATTACATTTTATTTCTTTAGGCAGAGTCTGTAATCGGGCCAGGTAACTTCTGGATTCATCCTTCTTTTGGAAGGTGAGATATCCAGTGAATTCCCATACAGTCAATCTCTGTACGAGAAATACTTTGTTCTCACGAATTTTAGATCAAAAGCGGTTGAGTTTTGAGCTGGTGGAATTCGAATTTGCAGCAGTGTTTTCTTGGTGTCGAAGTTGAAATTTCTTTCAATGGATTGCGATTGGAGTATGCCCTTGAAGGTAGCTCGAATTATATTGCATGGAAAGACAGGATGGAGGCAGTGTTAGATGACAATGGGTTGAAGGAGTTCATAGGTGCGGATGTCCCAAAACCTACTGATGTTGCTCAAGTTGAGGCTTGGCAAAAGAAGACAACAAAGTGTCAAAGAATTCTGTTGGAGGGCGTGAAGGATCACATTGTGTCCAGCCTGCATGGAAAGGCTTCTCCATACTTGATGTGGAAAGCGTTGACAGATTTATTTCAAAGCAAGAGCGTCTAGAGGAAGTTGGCGCTCAAGGATAAACTCAGAAACATTAAGTGTGAGAAAGGAGACAGTATGCCCAAGTATCTCACGAAGTTCACCCAATGCTGGGATGAGCTGGAAGTGTGGGAGTGCTGTCGATGATGGGGACTTGGTGATATTGGCTCTCCTGGGTCTTCCGAAGAGTTGGCATTCCTATCAGGACTTTGTCAATGGTCGGGAGAAATTGCCAGGATGGGAGAGACTTTGGTTGGATCTTGTGCAAGAGGAGATTAGGCGGAATACTAGGGACGGATCTTCATCAAAGGCATCTGATGAAGAAAATTGTGCTTTGGCTGTTAAAGCAAAGAAGGGGAAGAAAAAGAAAAATTCTCATTCCGGTGCGAAAGGCAAGAATCAGGACATGTCCAAGGTGAAGTGCTTTCACTGTCACCAGCACAGACATTATGCCACAAATTGTCCACAGAAGAAGAAAAATAAGAAAGCTACTAGATCTGCAGCAGGAGAGGCCTTAGCCTCGCAGTTTGAGCTGGTTTTTTCACTGATCGCATGCTTGGTATCAAGTGTTATGGGATCGGTATGGTTCTTGGATAGTGATGCGTCTTTTCACATGGCAGGAGATCGAGATTTGTTTTCTAATCTCGATGAGAAAGATCTTGGAGTGCACATCGAGATGGGCGATGATGGTAGATACAGTGCGACCGATATCGGTACCATTTCCTTTGAGAGGGAGTCTGGTAAACCCTTCGTATTGAAGGAAGTGATGCATGTTCCAGGATTTGAAGAAGAAATCTTATCTCTGTGCAATGTTAGAAGACAAGGTATGATGTTGTCTTCAGCAGAGGGAAAGGCTTTCCTGCGCAGTAAGACAACTGGAGAAACCCGGAAGATAGGGGTTCGAGTCAAGAACCTTTATCAATTGCATGTATATGGCTGCGCAGCAATGACATGCAAGACAGAAGGAGTGGTGAGTCGGGATGATGGCGAGCTGTGGCACCAGAGATTGGGCCACCTTCACCATGGAGCCTTGAAGATACTGCAACAAATTTCTACTGGGCTTCCTAAAGGCACTCTTGCACAGTCATATCAGTGCAAGGGGTGTACATTGGGAAAATTTGTGAAAGACACCTATCACAAGAAGGATAGTCGCGCCACGACGATCCTTGAGAGAATTCATACAAACGTGTGTGGACCTTTCTTAGTAGCTTTGACAGCAAAGCACAGGTACTATGTGATCTTTGTTGATGATTTCTCTCGAAAGTGCTACATCTTCTTCATGCAGAAGAAGAGTGAGACATACTCAAAGTTCTGTGAGTTCAAAGCACTAGTCGAGAAAGAATCGGGGAAGAAAGTGAAGGCTCTTAGGAGTGACAATTGTGGTGAATTCATCTCTGGCGAGTTCAAGGACTTCTGCATCGCAAAAGGGATTCGAAGAGAGCTCATAGTTCCCCATAACCCACAGCAGAACGGGGTTGCTGAGCGGAAGAACAGAATGATCGTGGGTGTTGCACGGGCGATGTTGCATGATCAGGGCCTACCCCTTCACTTATGGGCGGAGGCATGCAATACTGCAGTATATGTGCAGAACCGTTGTCCTCACAAGATACTTGGCATGAGTACACCCGAGGAGGCTTATTCTGGTAAGAAGCCCAATATTTCCCATTTGAGGATTTTTGGTTCCCCTGTTTACATGCATGTGAAGAAGGATGCCAGGAAGAAGCTGGAATTGACTGCAGAGGTTGGGATATTTGTGGGGTACACTGATATGCCCCACAACTATCGTGTGTATTTGCCAGACAGTCGCAAGACTGTTGTGCGACGGGATATCAAATTTCAGGAGGAGAAAGCCATGAAGTGTTCGCTTGAGAGGGAGCCACACTTGCATGCAGATAAGGAGTATTAGTTCCTAAAGATGAGCTTCAGGATGTGGATCAGCCACAAGATGAAGTTCATGGAGTGGAAGAGACCACTCATGCAGTGCCAACCATCAGAGGGTGAAAGCACACTACAGAAGCTGAGCAACTGGCTCAAGATGCAGAGAAGGTTGTAGGACCACCTACAGCACAACGCATATAGAGATAGTCACATGATTGGTACACTGGATATATGGCTTGTGAGCCAATGTGTTGTGACTGAGCTATCCTCTTTCAAGGAAGCTGTGGAGGATCCCGCATGGGTAGATGCCATGGTGGAAGAGTATGATTTGATTGTCAGAAACAATGCATGGGAGATTGTCCCAAGAACAGAGGGGAAACCAGTGGTGGGTTTGAGATGGATCTACAAAGTGGAGTATGCAGCTGACGGGAGTGTGGAGAAGTACAAGGCAAGATTTGTTGCTTGAGGCTTCTCATAGATAGAGGGGATCAATTATGAGGAGACCTTTGCACTTGTCGCAAGGTATTATTCTATACTGACGATTCTTGCTCTCTCAGCGCCGATGGGTGGCACATTCATCAAATGGATGTGAAGAATGTGTTCCTCAATGGATTCATTGAGGAGGAGGTGTACATAGAGCATCCCAAAGGTTTCGAGATCTTTAGCAGCGAGTCGCATGCGTGCAGGCTCAAGAGAGCGTTGTATGGGTTGAAACAAGCACCTCGTGCTTGGTGCACATCGGGATATGGATTGTGGTATAGATAGGAGGATGAGGTCAAGCTATGTGGCTTCACAGATGTAGATTGGGCAGGGAACCCAACGGACGACTTCAAGTACCATCATATCAGAGATTGTGTGCAACGGAGAATCATGTTACTTTCATATATTCCCACGGAGGATTAGGATGCTGATATCTTGACAAAGGCGCTCACCAGGAGAAAATTCGAATACCACAGAGGCAGGATAGGGGTTGCAGATAATCCATATCTGTTGTTGAGAGGGAGTGTTGAAAATGCAACAAGATGATGGAGCTTAGTGAAAAGAAGTCGCCTTCACTAAGTGGGCCTGCCGGCTATTTTTGGCGCAAAGTCTATTTTTAGACATATGGATCATGGTCTATGAGTTGCAGGATGTTATTTATAGATGATTGGTCATGTTGGTAAAAATAGATGGACCTCTATTTTTAGACATATGGGCGGAGTCTATTTTTAGACTGGCAGTCCAAAAATAGAACAGTCAAATATTATTAGCTCTTAATAATATTTGGATTATAAACATTATCTTATCCTCTTGCAGCACTTCAGTTTGAGCTACGGATGTGGCACATGCAATTGCCAGAAGGAAATACACTTTTCTTATAGGTTAGTTGAGCTATTGCATGAAGGACTTCAGTTAGAACTCAAGTGATTGAGTTTGGTGGAGTTGATTGAGGAGTTGATGGAGTTGTGTTCAGTTTGACTTAGTTGAACTAGTTGTATTTAGTCTAATTGATAAATACACTAGTGATGAGTGGTGTGAATTAATTATTAATTAATTCACTAATTATTAACTCCTAAATCAACTAAAGAATACATCACTTAACTCAGTGCATGGACAGTTCAGTGGAGACAAGTGTTAGAGGTGAGTGAAAGGGCAAGACAACTATCAGCTGTGACTATAGTTGTGCATGAGATTTGCACAATCAGTGGATTGAGATTGCCAATGAGGATTGCATAGTGAAACACAAGGGAAATACGAGTTTGGATCAGCCATTCTCATCTATTCTCAAGCAGGTATTGCGCAGTGGAGGCAGGCAAGCAGCGGAGGAGATTTGAACCCGTGATTGATTCAAATCTGAGCTAGTTTGTGTGTAATAGGTGGAGATAGTACTGAGTACTTGCGAGGAGTATTGTACTATGTATTGTTACATGTTATCAATTAGTATAATATACAGATAGTTGAGGGGTTTTCAGCTGTATGCTTTCCCCAGTACATACTGTGTTGATATGTGCGATTGATGTTTCAATGTGCGCATGCGATTGTTTCTTTAATTCCACAAATTGATGATCAACGTAGAGGAGGTTATGTATTATGCATGCATTCTGAAAATAATGTATAATCAGGATAATCTCTGTTAATAAGTGTCATATTATTCAAATTTTCTACAGGTTTGGTTGCTGGATCAAATGGAGCAGGCAGCTTAGGTCCGAGAAATCAAATCAGGAATGTAGACATGTTCTGTGGGGCGAGATAGATAAGTGTTTATGCACTAGTAATTGAGTGAGATGGATGATTTAATATTGTTGAGGGCCTGAGGAGGGCATGTGGAGACCATGAATCCTCTTCAAACTATTGAAAACATTAAGAACTAAATGCACTCCCAAGGCAAAGCATTGTTGTTAATGTATTTTGCATATTTATCTTGATTCATTTAGTTTAGAAGAATAGAAAAGGTTTTGAAACATATAACACATAAGAATAACTCATTACAGAAGAAGAAACAATACAAAAACACAATATCACAAGAATCCCACAAAAATAGCGGCAAAACCTAGTTTTATTCCTTGCCAATTTGTTGATACAAGTATAGAATATGTGCACCACTTCCAAAGAGTCCAACCTTTACAAATGACTAAGAAAGTACATAATATAGGCAAGAAAACCACCTAAGCTAGCCATCAGGGGTCGAATCCAAGGGATCAGGAACTATTTCAACCACATCTAAACTAGGAACAAGAAAATAGGCAGTGGAATAACTTGCCTCTAAAACCAAGGAAACTGATACATTCACTTCCAAACCACTTGTAACTAATGTATCTACCCCCTAAAGTCATTTTACATTCATATTTACATTGCATTACATCATTTACAATCATAAATTTACCAAGAATGAGAGAAAAAGTCAACTCGCAGTCAAACTAGGAAAAATTACGGAGTTCTGGGCAAAATTGGCAAAATTAGCTATATGCATAGCATGATGTCCTATATGCATAGCGCTGATTATAGCCAGTTTTTGAAGGTCTTATACTCCACCAAATAAGATCCAAGATAGCTTGTTGGAAAGATCTGTCTCTCTAGTTTCTGAAACATCTTGAATTTCCTGATTTGGAGGTCATTTGACCCTTCAAAAATGAATTCTCCCAATACTGCTTCCTGTGGGTGCAAAAAGTGGCAGAGAGGGCAATTTTCGAGTGTTTTTTGCCCTTTAGATGCCCTAGTTTTGCTCCAAATGAGATGAAACTTTCAATGATTAATTTCCTCTTGATGTTGAATCCAAATATATAAGCCATTTCACCTAAGGATGCACCAATCAAATTCATAGCACCGGTTCAACTTTCCAAAGGCAAAACTACTCTAATGTGCAGCGCCTGCCCAATGCGCAACGCCAACTACCTAATGTGCAGTGCCTTTTGCAGACCACTTTTGGAGGCATTCCTAGTGTCCAGATTGGGTGTGTGATAGCTTGTTGGAAATATTATCGAGTCTACTTTCTATAACATCTTGAATTTTTCAATTTGGAGTTCATTTGCCCTGTCAAAAGTCAAATCTCACAAGACTGGTCAAAATGTGCAGAATGAGGCTCTTGAATGCAGAGCGTTGTTGCAGTCAACTTTTTAAGATCTTCCTCAACTCTAAATTGAACTCATGATATCTCATTGGAAATATCTTTGTGTCTAGTTACCATTTTACTCATCAAGCAAGTCATTTGGCCAACCAGGCTAGAAGAAAGCTTAATTTTCCCAAGCTCACTCCAGAGGTGCATTAACTTTCCTGAGGCAACTATATTTTTTACTTTTCTCTAAAACCATGATGCCTGTGTAAAAAGTGAAGAAGGTTTTTCTTCCTTTTCCTATTTTGGACAAAAACCTCTCTCACTTTTTCCAAATTCATTCTTTCTTGCTCAGAAACAAAAACCCTATGAGAGGGAAATGTGCCTTACCCAAGTACAATTGAAGCACGAACAAGGTGTAAATTGATCCATTGGAACCTCAAATGATGATAAAACTTTTTGAATGATGGTACAGTCAGCCGAATAGTGACATGGATCGACACTTGGAAATCTTTGGAAAACAAATCCTAGACCTAAGACCTGGTGATCAAATTTTACTTGAAGACTCACCGAAATGACAAAATTTGACTTTGACACCCTAAGACCACTTTGTAAGAGCATGTTTGATCACTGGTGGAAGACTTCAAAGACTGACACTAACATTGGCTCCAATGGGGATGGTAACTCCTTGTAGGTGCCAAGAACCATAGATCTCTGGGAGAGTAAACTAGTGTCTCATCCATTGGACAATATAGTCAATAAACTTCAAAAACCAAAACTGACACTATGACTCAAAACTGAACCGACTAAAACAAAAAATGACTCAAGACTTACTTAACTGAAACAAGTACTTATAAATCTTCTTAATGGCAGCAGACCATCGATATTTGAGGGCGTCAAATCATGATGACAACCACCTTCCCACTGATGAAATATGTGCAATCATGTGAAGTGGGCCTTCCAATGTAACAAGTCCAGCAGATGGCTACATACTGAAATTTTGCTCTCACTTTCCCCAAGCAGGTAGAACGATGTACATATAGGCAACTCACAATAAAAACTAAAACCAAGGCTTATGCTAATGAACCAGGCAACATTCATCTTTTCTAATGCTTGCAAAAGAATGACAAAGGGATCTTGAAAATACTGAAGCACTAGCTTGTCTTGAGATCCAATAGCAAAAATACAAATACTCCCCTCATTCTCATCTGAAAGAACAGTTGGTTGCTAATAGATAGGAAGGCATAGAGTAGTATAAGCTTCTGCTATCTGAGTGTTGGTTGTAAATTCCTCGACCATGAGAAATTCTGACTCGAATTCTGGCATAATGTCTCTCTCATGCTCAATTTCATAGTCTAAGCCTTTCTTAAACAGAAAACATTCTTCAAGATTATCAAACATGACAATCTTATCATTTTCATGAAGGAAAACAATATTTGTTTGTTGATCTATAAATCTAATTTCAAGACTGTTATCATTTTCAAAAGTGGAAGAAGCTTCATTAACACCTTCTTGACTATGTAAACACTACAAACCTGTGTTAGCTTGGGCTGTAACCTGACCTTTAAGGAGTTGATCTATCTCATCTTCAGAAAGAGGAGATAATATTTTTTGTTTTCTTCTGCTCAAGCAATTATTGTCTTCTTGAAATAGCATGAAAAACATGAAAAACCTGAATGACAGTCCTCAATTCCTTGGTCTTCTGAAATTTGAAAACATTGTTGATCATCTTCATATGACATGGCAATCAAATTATCATCGCACTCATCAGTCATATGAGGGAAAAGTTTAGATATTTTTTGAAACTCGAAACTAACACTTCTATCATTTGCCACTGATTTATCCAAAGAATATTTTTCACTTACATGAACAAAGATCTCATCTTGTTTTTCATAAAAGGACTAAATTACCTCCTCGTGAAGACTTTGCTCTAATGAAATGAGAACAATTGGATCAATAAATTTGTCTTCTTCTTTCCAGATGATCTCCACAAAAAAGCTCTCCTTCATGGGATTCAAAACAAGGTATCCTTCATCATCACGATCTGAAATTGAAACTTGATTTCCCTGCATACTATCATTTGTTATGAGTAGATCTAAAATAAGACCTTCTCTTTTATCATTTTCCATTGTACTAAGATCTTGATCCTGCTGCAAATTCTCCTGCGCATCTTGATAATTATCCACTAAGCTCTCTTTATGACGCTGAAATGGATTTTCATACAGTCTCATCATCCATGAAGTCATCATCTTCATAAACTTTCTCAAGATTTTCAATAAAACTATAAGCATGTCTACAACAATTCTAAACTAATATTAAGGATGGATAATATTCTTTATACCTTTCAAAGAACATGGTATGAAAACCTTTCAAACAGTAAATACTAGCAGGTGGAAAACTTTCATGCCAAGATCGAGCTTCACCTTCTAGAGTGGCCATGAATATCTTCATCAAGCAGTCTTAAGGAAAATCAACCTTCAACTTGTGAATATGTATGTGAAATCTAACCAGATGTAAAGCAACATCATTCCTATCATCATCTTTAAACATAGGCAAATTCCTTTTCCAATATACCTTCGGAATTTTATTTGGGAAACTCAGAATGTGATCTCAGCTCATGGGAGCATACCTTCGATCTAGCAAATCCATTTTGATAACAATGAATTCACCAAGAAATTCTTCAGGCTACTAGTTATTGAAGAGTAGAGTTGCCATAAAAATTCTGAACCTTGGGATTTTTCGACACTGGAGTCGCCAAGTGAATGATTTGAGCCTTCTGATGTCTGATCATTGTCCACCATCAACAATCAGATTGGAACTTGATACATTTGACTGACGAACATAAAACTACGTCCCCAGTATGGTCACCACTATCACCCTTGTGAAAATCACTCATTACTTGCTGGGCTTCATCTTTAATTAAATAGTTCAGTAAAACACCACCTGGATCCTTCTAATAAAGGGCATTATTCAAAATGCAGAATTTAGCAGCTTTAAGTTTGAGAATTCTACCTTTATTTTTTGACATTTCTGGAGGCAGAGAAAGGTGTTGGAGTACATAGATAACATCTGAATACCATGGTGATTGAAGGAACATTTCAGACACTTGAATTAGAGAGTTGTCCTCTTCATCTTCAGACATGGCAGCAATAAGATTTATATCTAATGCATGCAAATTTGATTCCGCCATCGACCTCGCCAGACCTTGTCCTTTTTTCAACTTTGTAGGCTTGATCTCGAAGTCGTATTCTAACATTGCTGTAATCCATTTTCCCTGTCTTCCTTCCGGATCGGTTTGTACCAGCACATCCTTAACTATTGTGTTGGGAACATATGCTAGGATGTGAGAATGCAGAATATACACTCGGAAGTCCTTCAAGGCTTTGATAAGAGCAAGAGCCTACTTCTCAATTATGTTGTATTTCAAGGCTACATCCCTAATAGTTCCGTTGAAGAATGTAATGGGATTTTCTGTTTGATATCTCTTTTGCATTAAAACTGCTACCATGGTATGCTCGGAGGTGAATGAAAATAAAATGAAATCTTGTGTATAATCTAGACTGATCAAAACAGGAGCTGTAAATAAGGCATAATTTACCAAATTAAATGATTTCATAGCTTCCTCCGTCCATTTCACCGCGCTATCCTTCTTCAACATATTAGTGATTTCTCTCAAATGTTTAGCAAGATTAGGTACAAATCTTCGTAAGAAATTCATCTTATCGTTGAATGCTTGTATTTCCTTCTTGTTCCTGGGGAAACCTATCTTCTGAATTGCTTCTACTCTTGATGGATCAATGCAAATGCCTTCCTTTGAGATAATATGGCCAAGCAGCTTCCCTTCATCCATAGCAAAGATACTTTTCTTCAGATTGAGCGATATTCGAAATTTCCCACATTGCTGAAACATAATCCACAAATGGTGAAGGTTCTCATAATCTAAATTTGAAAACACTGTCAAATCATCAAGATATACAACTAAAAATACATCTTTTTCGTTTGCAAAAGCAATATCCATGGTGTGCTGAAATGTGGCTCCAGCATTTTTCAAGCCAAATGGCACCTTGGTATAATGAAATGTTCCCCATGGAGTGGTGAATGTTGTCTTATTTCTGTCATCTTCATGCACTAGAATTTGATTGTAGCCTAAATATCCATCGAGCAGCGACATAATAGATGCTCCAACTACTCTCTGAAGGATGTGATCCATTTCTGGCAGCGGGTAATTGTCCTTCAATGACACTTTATTTAAATTTTTGAAATCAATGCACAATCTGATCTCCCCGGTCTTTTTCCTCATAGGAACAAGATTAGAAATCCAATCAGAAAATCTGATTGGAACAATTATACTAGCCTTGTATAATCAATTTACCTCTTTTTCAATTGAAGGCATCAACTTGGGATTAATCCGTCTCAGCTTCTGACGAAATGGCTTCTGATTTGGCTTGATGGGAATTGTGTGCTGAATTATGTCTTTGTTATACACCTTTAAATCTGAATAAATCCCAAGCAAACAAATAAGCAAATTCAGACAATAATTTGACATATTTACATTTTACCTCGGGAGATAATGTCTTCGATAGTTTCACAAACTTGGGTTTCTCGGTTGTTCCAAGATTCACGTCTTCAACACAATTATCTGTTGGCACCAAGCTTGGCTTCCTAGCCACATCATATTGGTCGAAGAGTTCTTCTAAAGGAATAAGACCTTTAGGAATGACATTGTCCTTTACCTGCAATATTGTAGGTTTTAACCCCATACAAAAATTACCTGCATACGAATTCTAAATCACAGAAAAATAAACAATGCGAGAGCATAACACATAAAAGCACATATGCACAGAGATTTCCCCCTGGATCCCAAAACCGGGACTACCAGCTTGGTTTTTCATTATATTCCTTTCAATGTTACAATACATATTTATACATGCCGAAGCAT
>APFE030490255.1:0-23546 GCA_000404065.3 Pinus taeda
ATATTATGATATAATATTGTTATAATAATAATAATATTTCGAATGGTTAATATAACATTAAATAAATTAGTTTAATAATTTTATTTTATTTTAATAATTTTAATAATAAAGTCAATATTATAGTTTAATATGTTTAATAATAGGGTTAATATTAATATTAATAAGTTTAATCATTTTAATATTGATAACTTTAAGGTTAATATTAATAAGCTAATGTTTAATAAGGTTAAAGTCTAAATATCAATTATGGTCAGTCATTGTTAGTCATTATTATTGATGCTCAATGATACACAATCTTAGTTTTCCATGTTCCTTGGTGAACCATTGGTATCCCTCTTAACCTAGAAAACCCCTTGCTCTACCCATTTTTAATGACCAACTACAACCAACTATGGTTAGAATGGTTGTCAACTAGGGTCTCTATGGATGAACAAGTCAACCATTGTCAAATTAGAAAACCATAATTGTCATAAAAATCTATGGTCAATCATAGTCAAACTAGTCAAACTATGTTCACATATGGTGAACATGGTCATGTCATGTTCACCATGTTTACCATATTTAATGATTTTGAACATGATGGCATAGTCAAACATAGTAAACCTTTCTAGGGTGAACATTGACAACCATAGTCAACAAAGTTCAATCATAGTCAAACAATCATTAACCATAATGAAAACATAGTCACTGATGTTTAACAATAGTCACATTTTGCCAACCATACTCTTACCATAGTCATATATCATCAACTATGATCACCATGGTTGACTATGATTGGAAATTGTTAACTAGGGTCACAATGGTTAGCCATTTTCAACCGTAGTTAACTTTATTCAGCGTGGTTATCCTACATCAGTCATGGTCAGCCATGTTGAACCATGATAAACTTAGGTCAAACATGGTCAATCATGGTCATATTTGGTCAATCATAGTAACCATAATCAATCTTTAGAAACCATGGTCAACCCATGCTCAACATGGTCAACCATATTGACCATGAGAAACTTAGGTCAAACATGGTCAATCATGGTCATATTTGGTCAATCATAGTAACCATAATCAATCTTTAAAAACCATGGTCAACCCATGCTCAACATGGTCAACCATATTGTAACTCTAATAATAAACATAATAATAAGAACCGTGTGACCATTATCATTGACAACCCTATGTTTACCATATTTTCGGTATAGGATTTTAGTTCCAGGGTTTTAATATTGTGTTTTAATATTAGAGTTTTAATAATCAAACATGATGTGATATCAAAACGGGTATAGAAATCTATCTAAAATTGCATTGTTACAAACATTGTTCCAATATGACAATCATTGTCATAATGTTACATTACATTACAATTTATTCAATGTCACAATGCAACATTAGAAAATTAGTCAACCACATTTAATAATTTTGTTGAGTATGTTCTACCATGTTTGACTATGTTTGATAGTCAACACTCCTTATCTTCAATTAAACATAATCTCCTATCATTACTATTGTGCTCTACAACCTACAACATAAGGGAGAGGAGATGTTGTCACGTAACGTTACATTAAAAAACTTAATATATATATATATATATATGCCTCAGCTAATATATGTATACTTTTTAGTATGAGGGATAAATGTAATTTCTTCATTCAGCCGAGATCTAATGTTTATAGTATGGTAGAAATGTGTAAAGTAAAGTAATATAATGTTAATATTTTTTACTAGGTCAAAATAAAATTAAAATATGGTAGAGATGTGTAACTTAATTTAATGTAAACTCTGTAATTTGGTGAAAATAAAATTAAAATAACAAAATAAAAATTAACCCTATAAAAATTAAATAAGAAAAAAAAAAGACTCATGGTATTGACTCATGGAATTCCTCTGGAATACGGTCTATTTAAGGGGGGATTAAACTAGCCTAGATTCATGTTAGTTTGATGTTATATTTAGATACATAATTAGTTGTAGAAAATGATGGAATTGAATATGTGTAGTTTATAAAGGTAAAGCTTTCTAGTAAAGGTAAAATGTTTTTATGGAAATGTTTGCAGAGGTGAGTAAATATTAGGGAAAATGTAATTATTAAATTTTATCTAATACTTTTTCCTACTTCCATCCACTTTTTACTAAGTTATATTGGATAAAATATAATACTCTAATATTACATTTTACCCAATATTTCCCCTCAATGGGTCCACTTCTTATAGTAATTTTTCTTTATATTTATAATTTAAAAGTGAACAAACTCAACTATAAAATTAGGAGGAATGAGGGGAAATCTTGAGTAGAATGTAATATTTAGAGTGGGGTGTAATGTGAAATATTAGGTAAAATTTAATAATATTACATTTTAATTAGTATTTCCCCCCACCCCTAGTCACTATATTAGGTGGGGGTGGTTATAAGTATTGGGTAACATATAATATTGTAGTATTAAATTTTATGTAATATTTCTGCTCACCTGATTCACTTTTCTGCGCTTAAAGCACATGTGTAGATGTAATGTAGGAAATTTAATGTCGACTCAATTGTAATAAATATATTTGTACTAATTAATATAGATGTGTTCCATCTATAAATTTAATTAATAAGCCGATAAAAACTTGATATTTACAATATGACAATATTTTTAATCATGAATATTGACCATTGATATTATTAACTTCTAAGTAGGTTGTTTTACAATACCATGGGCCATTACTCACAAGAGAAATATAGAGAGGGAGAGGAGGGAAGAAAATTATAATACCATGGGCTACTACCATGGTTTATCAATACCATGCGTCATCTAGACTTTTGATTATTATGTTATGGATCTAGGATTTTAATTATTTTGTTACAATACCATGGGCCAATACCATGGGCCAATACCATGGCTTATCAATACCACATGCCCAAAAACCATAACTTATTTCAAAATAAAAATATTTTACAAATCCAATTTTAATTTAATTTTATAACATTTTTTTATTAAATATAAGAGAAAAGAAGTTATAATTAAATTTGAGGTATATATAAACCCTCCATCCTCATGATTACTAACAATATTCCCATAGAGATTAAATGGAGGTTTTAATAAATTAAAAAATGACAATATTTTTATGTATACATATATGAAATTTATATAATATAAATAATATTATAAAGAACTAGGATAGATGCATCTTAACCAAAGATCTAAGATAAGTGAGAAACAAAAGTGATTAACAATGATAGAGGAAAGATAGTGCACCATTCTTTTAATTTTTTTATTATTGTATTTACTTTAACATGATTGATCCAAAATATAGGTTTAATGTTTTACAACCAATTATGTTTTTTTTTAATTTAGATACTTTCTTAAATACAATACAATGGGATCATATTTAAGAAAGAGAGTGAGATGGAAGGGGGAATACAGTGGGGGAGAGAGACATAGAGGTGGGAGAGAAACTGAGAGAGATAAAGGAAGAGAGAGAGAGAGAGGAGGGGGAGAGAGGGAGGGAGAGATTGATTTGGAGGGGGAAAGAGAGGGAGTGAAGAGCAAAGACATTAAGAGATAGAGATGGAGAGAGAGAGGGAGTGACAAGGTAGAGATGAAGATGGAATGAGGTAGAGAGGAGACGAGGGAAGAGAGAGAAAATGAGAGGATAAAGATAGGGAAACAAGGGGAAGAGAGGGGGAGAGAGAGACAGAGAGAGGTAGGAAGATAGTGAGAAAGTTGGAGGGTGGAGAGAGAAAGTGTGTGTATGATCGGGGGAGAGATGTAGGGAGGTGGGAGAGAAGGGGAGAGAGAGGACTTGAGAGAGGAAAGAGAGAGATGGATTTGGAAGGGGAAGAAAGACATAGAGATAGAGAGGTGGAGAGGGAGTGGCAATGGAGAGATGGAGAGTCAATGAGGGAGAGAGAAGAGAAAGAGAGAGAGAGAGAGAGGGGAGGGGGTGAAGAGAGAGAGAGAGGGACAAGAAGAGGGAGCGAGAGAGATATAGATAGATATGGAGAGAGAGAGTGTGTATGTTATCGGGGCGAGAAGGAGAGATAAGGGGAGACATAGATATAGATGGGACAGGGAAGAGGGTAGAAGAGAGAGGAAAAGAGAGGGAGGGAGGAATAGAGATAGATTAGATATAGAGATATAAATGGAGGGGCACAGAGAGAGAAACAGAGAGAAAGAGAGAGAGAGAGAAGGGGAAGAGATAGAGAGGGAAATGAAGAGGAAGGGAGAGATAGATAGATAGATATGGGGAGAGAGAGAGAGCATGACATGTGTTTACAGGGTTGATATAGAGAGACAAATAAGGAGAGATGGAGGGAGGTATAGATATAGATGGCAGGGGGAGAGAGGGAAGAAGAGAAAGATAGATAAAGAGAGGGAGAGGAAGATAGAGAGAGATGGGGGAGAGAGGGAGGGGAAGAGAGGAAAGGGGAGGGAGAGGGAGATAGACACAAAATGGAAGGTGAAGAGAGAGGGAAGAATAAAGAGACAGACATAGACAAATACAGACATAGAATTTAGATCTAGAAAGTCATGAATATTTTGGATTTTCACTAAAATAGATGTATTGATTTTAATGTAGTTGTTGATTTGCAATCCTATTTGATCATATGAACTATATGCATTGATTTAATTGTAGATGTCAATTTATAATCCTATTTATACTTATACTAGATGCATTTATTTCAGTGTCGATGTTGATTTCTACTCCTATTTGATTGCTACACATGATGCATTGGTCTCAGTGTAGATATTGATTTATAATCCTATTTGATCACTTGTACTAGACGCATTGATTTCATTGTAGATGTTGATTTCTAAACCTATTTAGTAGCTTACATGAGATGCATTGATTTAGCGTAGATGTTGATTTCTACTCATATTTTATTTCTTGCATTAGATACGTTGGTTTCAGTGTAGATATTGATTTCTAATCCTATTTGATTTCTTTCACTAGATGCATTGATTTAAGTATAGATGTCGATTTCTAATCCTATTTGATTTTTTTCACTAGATGCATTGATTTTACTATAGATGTTGATTTCCGATTTAATGCAACTAGATGTATGATGTACATTAATTTCAAAGTAATTAGATTAATATTGTGCATTGATTTCAGTGTAAGCATATCTCTGCCTCCTCCATCTATATCTCTATCTCCCATTGTGTCTCCTTCTCTATCTCTCTGTCTCGCCCCCTAAACATACACATTCTCTCTCCATATCTATCCATTTATCTCTCTCCCTCCTTCCCTTTCCCCTCCCTCACTCTTTTCCCCTTCTCTCTCTCTAACATTTCTCTCTCCATATCTATATCTCTTCCTCCCTCCATGTTTGTGCCTCTCTCTTCTTCCCTCTCTCACCCCCCCATCTATATATCTATCTCCCCTTGTCTCTCCTTCTCACCCACAAAACTTACACACTCCCTCTCGGTGTAAGCACATAAAAATTATTCATGACGTGTATTGACTTATGTGTTACAATAATTCAACCAAAATACCAAACTTGAATTTCCATCCTAAATAAAATCTTACCCGAAATTTGGCTTCTTGAAACTATAAACTATTTATAATTTGGTACATTCTTATTATTCTCATTTTCCATCATTCAACATTGTTAATTACTTTGCATTCAAACATGGTAATAGAAAATATGTACCATTGGAAATTATTTGGGGTTTAACACTCCACAAGTAACCATGATTGACTTTCGAGAAAACTGCTATTAATATTGGAGAGCAACAAAGAGAAGGTATTTTGTTTACTTCAATAGCGCGAGTTAAATATATGAATGGTCTATGACTCCAACTACTCTTTTCATATGATCGATATGAGAAAATGGAAAAACTAATAGGTGCGGAAATAGGAACAGTAAAAGAAAATAGTTTCAGATTAATCGTAATGAATATTGTTTGTAATTGACTGTATTATTATTAATCACATTTTCCATCAATCAAAATTGTTACATTGACACTTTGCAGTGAAAATTTTTATTTCATCATTTTTCATCATTGAAGTTACTAGGAGTCTCTCTCATGTCAACAAACTGAGATAACTAAGAAAATTTTAAATTAAATTGACTAAATAAATCTTAGACATATTTAGCATATTTAAAGTGATCAAAATAATTAGATGTTCAACAAATTTTGTATGATTGCACATGACTAAAACAAGCCTAGATTCGTCTTAACACCAAATCTATCAAGCGTCAAGAGGGATCAAATCCCTCGAGTTGAAAACCTCTCCTCAATTTTGCACTCAAAACATAGGTTTTCACCTCTAGATATTTAGTCCCTCTCGGCGGTTGATAGATCCGATGTTATGATGGATCTAGGCTGGTTACTATTAATTGTCAAACATAACCAACGAGATTATTGAATATAGTCAAACAAAGTCAACCTTGATAGTCATTGTTTAAATCATTTACAATGATCATATTATAATATTGGGTTTGATATTAGGGCTTATAATAATGAGTTTATAATATGGTGTTTAATATTAGGGTTTATAATATTGGGATTAATACTAGGGTTTATAATATTAGATTTAATATTGAGTTTATAATATTGATGTTAAATATTGGGTTTATAATAATAGGTTTTATAATATTGGGTTTATTATTAGGTTTATCATATTGCATTTAACATTAGGGATTATAATATTGGGTTTAATATTCTCGTTTATAATATTCGGTTTAATATAAAGGTTTATAATATTTAGTTTATAATGATGGGTTTAATATCCAAGTTAATAATATTGGGTTTTATAATGTGAGGTTTTATACTATTGGGTTGAATATTAGGGTTTAATATTATATTTGAAATATTGGGTTTAACATTAGGGTTTACAATATTGACTTTAATAGTAGCCTTTTTAATGTTAGTATTGAGCTTAATATCAGAGTTTGTAATATTGGGTTTAATATTGGGGTTATAATATTTTGGTTTAGTATTGGGTTTTATAATGTTACAGTTTATATTATTAGGGTTTAATATTGTGACATTGGAATGGTACATAAATATATTCAATGTCGCATAGTGACAAGTATTGTCTGAATGTGATATACGATGTTACAATCATTGTCATAATACAGTAAGCTAAAAATTTAACTTACTAGGAGCTCCCCTATGGAATCACCATGTATGTTTAAGAGAGAATTTAGCATATAGTAGTAGGTTACTTTAATCCCATGAAGCTTTGACAAGAGCTTTCGCAAATGGTGTGTGTGAATCACGGGGGCTTCACTTAGGGAGAAATACCATACCACATGGGTTCATATTGAGGGAAATATATTGAAGAAAATGTGGCATAATATATTGGGGGATACATAGGGGTGAAGGGTTTTTTAATTGGCCAGTATAGAAAATGGAGCTCAAAGTTAATGAAAACATATAGAGGGGTATAAAAAATGTTAATGAAAAAATGGATACCTACAATATCTAGTGGACGTAGGGGGTTTTTAAATTGAGAAGATGTATTGGGTCCATATTGGCAAGGGGTTAAATAATGATATTTTTAGGGGTATTTTCCAATATGTAGTCAAATTAAGGATATTGTTTAATATGCCATGAACACAAGTGATAGGTCAGAGGTTCACTGAGTGAAGCCCCCATGGTGTGCATGAAGAAGAAGTGGAACCACACAAAAAAGGAAAATCCTAAGCACTTCAGATTACAAGACAGGAGTAGAAAACTTACCTCTTAATGTTAGATCCTTAACTCTATTTGAAGATGCCAACTCTAAGAAGATATACTTGAGATATGTTCTCTTATATGTCCTAAATAACCTGCATGCAAATAAAGAAACCAACCTGATCTTCCTGCAAAATAATATTATTGCCAAGCATAATATATCGATCACATCAAATGCAATAGACCATGAAATATAAATAATGGGGAGAATACTTTTTATGGTAGTCCTTAAATAGAACTAGAATACATCAATGAGTTCTCCAAGCCTCTACCCTTGATCTCCTTCCTAACCTCTATTCTCACTAGTGTGGATGCACAAGTTTATCGTGGTCATAGCTCTAGTGGAATTTCGGCATTAGTTCCTTCTTATCCTTATGACTAGTGAAGAACTTCATTTATATAGATTTTCTCATGATTTTCCTTCGTTGCATATAGACGACTTTCTTGACCATATTAAGGAGATGGTTAAGCTAGACCAAATAAATCATTATTTTAATCAACAATAATTATTTTAATCAAATTTGTTAAACTGGACTAATTCTAAACTTATCTAGTTGAATTCCAACATTGTTTTAGGAATCAAATGTAGAGAGCGTGTTGATGACATACTATTTTGGTCCTCAATATGCCTTCTCGTTTGGTTTCCCCAACTAGGAAGGAGTTTCAATCACTCAAAATACCTTTTTTTCTTGATGATTCACCAATCACAAATTGATTTTCTGACTTGGTAAAGAATGTGGTTATATTCTTGATCCTGGGGTTAATTTTTGCACTATAATGGAGAATTTTGGGAAAGTCCAACATTTAGACTTAACTACTTAATAATTACTATGAAAAAAAAAAGTTTACTCATATGCTCTTTCTCAAAACTTCCCAAAAAAATATTTATTTACATATTCAATCACTTAAATCGTAAGTCATGGCTTCACGACCATTATATTTAACCATATTTACAAATAAATATAAAATAATTATGTCTATAAAAAAATTGTACGAGAGGTATCATGACATCAAATATAATATTAGCACGTTAGTATGACATATATATATGTCATAATACAAGGTTATATATGTTAAAAACCCATTTTTATTATTTTGCATTCAAGTGGCCAAAGAGGCCTCGCAACCTATGTAGGGCTAAAATAATAAGTTAGGAAAGACGAGAATGACATAGAATTAGTTGACATGTTTATTTATTGTTTCCACATATTTTTAAAGTGAGATATATATTTGGGATATATAATTATTAGTCCCTGCCCCTTCGGGCTGGCAGGGACTATAGTAATCGATTTTGGTCGGTCGCATTAGTTTGACATACTAATTGATAAACTAATTGGAGCTTAAAGCAAAGTTTCTTGAAAGCACATATCAACCAATACAATATTTTATTCTTTTAACCAATCAACGCAATCTCCTTCTTATTTGGCCTCAAACCGAGGTATACAGGCTGAAAAGTTAGGACAAAGTTCGGAGAAGTACAAGTAGTTAGACCAACTTGACACCTTCACGAAGTAATGCTATCTTTGCATTAGCATTAATTCACTAACATTTAATGTTAAAGTATATGACTGAACTAGGACTAGTTTATAAGTAGCTGAAGTTTCCAGTTGTTGCCATCGGTTACTGCATGTTGCATGCTTCAGTGTCTGCATGTTCTGATTCGGCGATTCTATGTATGGTTTACTAGTAAATAAAAACACGCAGCCTGAGGAAATGTTCGATAGGCCAGGAAAATGAACTACGCCATAAAAACGAGGAGGGCCGAAGCAAGCACACGCAGCCTAAGCAAATTATCGATAGGCCAGGAAACTGAACTACGCCATAAAAACGAGGATGGCCGAAGCAAGTGCAAGGGCTACCCAAACGCCTGATTTGAAGTTCTTTATTCCATCGTTCTGCAATCAGAAAACGGTATCAGCTTTATTAGCTCAAATGACTAATGGTTTGGTGAAGATTTTGTTTGTTTGGATAAACTGTTAAATAATTTATTTTTCTGACTAAGCTATACAAATCTTTCGAAAAAACTACAAATAGTTATATCTAATATAATATAATAAGAATCTGGAAATTCTTGTTCGATTTAAAAATTATTAGTAATGGTGCAAAGTATGGATAGAGATATTACTAACTGCTGAATCAGAGCCTCGATTCGCGGAGAGGAAACAGCCTGAGCTGCGGATAGGGCCTCGCTTTCCGGCAACGAAACAGTGAGAATTATACTTTGTTTCAGACGCATAAAAACAATTAAGGTATCCTAAGAAATCAGCTACGAATTTAATAATTTTAGAACCACTCATTTATTGTACATTCTTTCTTGTGTGATTGATCTCCTGGCACAGCTTTCAGCATCATAATTATGCCAGTTCAAGTAGAGAAGTAACTTACAAATAGGCTTGTAGCTTAAAATATTTTTGGTCTCCTCCAAAATATGTTCGAATGAGTCCACAACAAACTGTTCCAAGAACTTCTCCTGCAAATATGCCACTTTTGAATTTAGAAATTAAACACATCTAACTGCAATAATGTTCTATTGTTTCCTCAAAAATTTCTATGTAAATCTAAAATGACTTTTTCAAGTGGATAGAAGATTACATAGTATAGAACCAAGAGAATAGAAGAATAAGTCCAAATACAAGAACATGTTAACCAACAGCCATGTTAGGAAGGTTCCAGCAAATATATCGAGGAGATGAATATATAGTAAAGTTAGTGTATCACCTCCAACCATCGTTTAAACGTAAAATTTGGGATTCGAATGAGTCCACAACAAATTGTTCCAAGAACTTTTCCTACAAATATGCCACTTTTGAATTTCGAAATTAAACACATCTAACTGCAATAATGTTCTATTGTTTCCTCCTCAAAAATTTCTATGTAAATCTAAAATGACTTTTTCAAGTGGACAGAAGATTACATAGTATAGAAGCAAGAGAATACGCATAAAAACTTTGTTTCAGATGCATAAAAACTCTAACTCAAAGCGTACCAAGTTATTTTCTATGTGCCTACCCATAGGGGTTTTTTTTACAGCAAAGCGCATTCATTATAACAGCTGTATAAAGTAAAACGCGGGCCCTAACCAGTAATAACAGACACCATCAGACTCTGGCATAATAAACCCCAACTCTAACACTGTTAGGCTTTTTCTCTGCCGCTACCAACCGTTAAAATAAACTTTGAACATCCTATTTTAGATAGAAAAAATTTCATAGCTGTTTATCAGGACATCCATTGAAAGTGCAAGCTTCTTTCATGCCTTGATAAGCTAGAAAATATGGTACCAGGTATAAAATTATGAATAACAGTACAGAATAATATTAGGAGAGTAGATATCATGAACAAAAATATCACTAATGAATTGCAGACCTGATTAATAGCCAAGCGTATTGCAGAGGAAGAATTATCGATTGCGTGTTGCAGATAACTTAAGTCTCCGCTAAGAACTCGGTCCTCGAATCCTTGGCTCCTGCGTTTTTCCTACAACACTATCCTTAGCTGCCCGTGCTTTCTCTGCTGCAGTATCCTTAGCTGCCCATGCTTTCTCCATAGCTGCATCTTTGGTTTCCTCAGCAAACGTGGAGGCAGGAGGTAGTGTCGTGTGCAGGGGGGAAATGGTGTGGGTCATCATGCTTTAGCCTACCATAGTGGTAGATGGCTTGCATGCAATGCACGTGGCTGTCACATCTGTTTTGAATGGAAAACATTAGACACTCTATTGTCATGAAATAATTGCCTGCCCAAAAAAAGTTTGAAAGATAAATGGGCAGGATTCATGGGTTTATAATGTTACTATTGCTACTATAACATTATAAACAAATAGATATTTGAAAAAAAAATCAATATTCAAAGCACCTTTATAAGACGCTACAGTCGGCATGTTGGCAGGATTCCATCTGGATAGATTTTTGACAAGTTATGGTTAGCTCTCGACTCAGCATATTTGTAGTGTTTAGCTCTAGCGCATTTGTAACCATGTTCGAGTGCCAGCTGGGGGAGCCTACAAATTCAATTATGAGCGCAGGTTATTGCTCAGACGTGTTACGTTCTTAACTATTTTGTTATAATTTGAAAAAATAATGTGCAATACCTATAACTCTTATACGTATAATGTGCAGTACTTTTACGCCTGAGATCAGGGAGACACTGCTTTACTCTTTGGAATTTTGCTGAGACACGTTACTTTCTAAATTATTATCTTATATTCTGATAATAATAAATACATGCAATGCCTATAACTGTATAAGCGCTCTTATGGAGTTGAATGTGAATGAATAAAACAAAAGGGTATCAAATAGGGATTAGTGAAAGAAATAAAAGCACAACACAAAATATATATTTATGAGAAATAACAAAAATTAAATCCGGGCAAGAATTAACAAAAAAAATACATGAAGAATTAAGAAAATGGCTTACATGATCGGAGAACACAAAATAGATCTCGTAATAATACACTCTCTCCCTTCATGCGGAATATGAAAGTAATCTCTATGTTACATTATTATATAATTTTTTTTAATAAATTCAATAACAAAATAAATAGATACATATTTTAAAATATATAGTATAAAATAATAAATAATAATCAAATAAAATTTAAATTTAAAAATGTTCGTCTCTAAATTTATATTTTTTTATTTATAAATCCTACAAATTATTCGTTGTTTACTCTACTGTTGAAACCATTGCTACCGATGCTGCTCTCTTATACTGGTGATGGTATGTTGGGTCACTATATAGACTTGGTGCTAATTCAACAGAAAAGGGCTATGAATATTAATCTTTTACTAAAAGGACCGGGACTGTGACTTAGTCAACTGAATCCACATCGGGATCTGCACTGAACGGATCTTATTCTCGATCATGATGCACTTTCATAGAGAGGCCCCTACTATTCACTATATCTTTCAACGTTCGCTTCCGTCCAATTCCTCATGATACTGTGTACAGTGATCTTTAGCTACTATCGTCGTTCCCTTGTGAAAAGGCATGGAGAGCAATATATAAGTGAGACACGGAAGGATCTAAAATTGACACTCGAACAGGAAAGAAAGGATGCTACAGGCTATAATCGGACCTTTGACTATTACATCTCGAACTACTGCTTGAACTTCAATCGGGTATCTAACCACTGCTTCTTCCATAGACTTATTATTACCTCAAGAGGATTCTCAAACAGCTGCACGTACAATTGCCTCCACCTCTGGGCGCCTATCGCGGTAGTAACCCACCTTTAACCCATTCGCATTCGTTGCTATCACAAGTTAACATTGCAAGTCACTTGATGTTGGCAGTTTCTGTGCTTGCGGCTGCATAACCTGCAAAGGATCAGATCGAACCTGCAAAGGATCGCAGGTGGCTTAGATGGCTTTCTGGCTGCTGGTGCCTCTCGGCACCTATCGTGGTAGTAACCCATCTTTAACCCATTCGCATCCGTTGCTATCACAAGTTAACATTGCAAGTCACTTGATGTTGGCACTTTCTGTGCTTCTGGCTGCGTAACCTACAAAGGATCAGATCGAACCTGCAAAGGATCACAGGTGGCTTAGATGGCTTTCTAGCTACTGGTGGCTGGACCAGCTAGGCAGGGACTAGCTGCCATGCAGCCTGTCTTGTTTTGATGTTATTATTCATGTATATCATTCAAAATGATGTTGTTTGATTTATAAGATATATTTTTTTGATGTTATTTGATCGATTTATAAGATATATTGTTTTGATGTTATTTTATCTATTAAATATATTGCGTAAATTATTAATATTATAATCTATTTCTTTATTTCTAAAATAAATTTAAGAGGTAAGATTTATTTAAATTTAACTTTATCTACCATTTTTAAATATAATTATACTAAATCAACATTATTTACATTACAATTTCAAACACTTATAATTATTTAATATCCTATTA
Organism: Pinus taeda; assembly: GCA_000404065.3. Classification (NCBI taxonomy): domain Eukaryota; kingdom Viridiplantae; phylum Streptophyta; class Pinopsida; order Pinales; family Pinaceae; genus Pinus; species Pinus taeda. Next base: position 13,566 of record APFE030490255.1, read on the forward strand.
TTTTAAATATAATTATACTAAATCAACATTATTTACATTACAATTTCAAACACTTATAATTATTTAATATCCTATTATTTTTTAGAAATTTAAAGGTAAAATAATCCCTATTCAAAAATATCATTGGTTAATATTCAACTAAACACATTTAGAAACTTAATTTTTAAACTATTTCTTTATTGTATTATATTTTAAAATGCGTTCTTAAATCTTTTTAATAAACTTTATATTATTAAAAATACAATTATAATGATTAAATAAAAAAAATAGTTAATCAATAATTACATAGGTAATTAATTTTTTAAACTATTTCTTTATTGTATTATGTTTTAAAAAATGTTCTTAAATATTTTGTAGAAAACTTTATATTATTAAAAATATAATTATAATGATTAAATATTAAAATAGTATTTTAATAAAATAAATGATATTAAATAATTTATAAACTTTTAATTTGTATATTAAATACAAATATAGATAGAAAATCTCGGAGAACATATAAAAGTAGGTCTTTCCCCTACCGTGTTCTCCTTATAGAATTAGGTCTTTCCCCTATCCAAAGCCTAGTCATAGCTATGACTAGGCTTCTGTTGTACAAGCACAAGCTCAATAACATAGGAGATCATAGAATTCCCAAGCTAGCTTTAAATTCCAGCCAAAACCATCTAAGGCTCAAACGGGGGTGGTATAAAGACACTGGGGCCTGGATGAACCATTGGGAGATCAACGAGAACGATGCATTGCAAAACATTATTAACATTAAAAATATTGTTATTTCTAAGTTCAAAGAAAAAATGTGGTGTGAGAAAGATTTAGCAGCTAAAAGAAAATTGAGTTCTTATAAGAAGGTCATCAACCCCACCCTAGAAGATCAAAAGTATCTCTCTGTTTTAGCTAGCTCAAATAAGAAAAATAATTTAGCAAAGTTTAGAACGAACTCTCATGAGCTCCATAGTGAAACAGGTCGTTGGACAGTTCCTAAAACCTAAAACACCATGGACAGAAAGAATATGCCATCTCTATGATAATAGGAACATTGAGGATGAAAATCACTTCCTCTTAAAGTGCCCCGTGTACAACCACATTAGACCTCAGTTTCATAATCTTTGTCGCAATAATGACCTTCCTAGCCTTTTACAATGTCAAAATTACAGTGAGCTTGGGAGGCTTCTCTCCAAGCTTTTTGAGCATAGAAATAAAACCTTAAATCAAACTAAATAATTTGTTTCTCTAGGTCCGATAGACCAAAGTTTGGTCTCAGTGGACGTTAACTACCACCATCATCATCATCATCATCATCAAAAATTATTTTTAATACTGATTTATGATGATGATGATCATTAAGGTTTATTAAGACAAATGCATCCAACTTCAAGAAAAGAAAAAGAATCTAATTGTGATTTAACAAAATCTTATTTCCGTGATTAAAAAAAAAAAAAAGCCTTCCAAGATCGTTGTAGTTGGGTTGGCTTAATAAATCAAGAAGATTGGAAGTGTGGCACATGTTAGTGAATTGAGAGCAAATGTGAGTAAGAACCAGGTTCATCTTCCACCTTTTTAGTATTGCAAATTTGACCAATTCTATTATCCCAAGGAGTCTTAGAAGTATAGACCACTACCCACTTTAAAATTAAGAATTTATTTTTAATAATTGATATATATATATATATATATATATATATATATATATATTATATATATATATATATATATAATCATAATTAATAATATTTAAATATATCATCAAATATATTTATATAAGTATAATTAATTATATTAATATGTTTTTGTTATGTTTAATAATTTGGTACATTGTTTTTTAAATAATTTTTATAGCATAATTAAATTAGTTTAGATTCATCTTAATTTGAGATTTATAAGGATTAAATTATTGAAAATACAAATTTATTTACCTTGAAAATTTTGATTCTTCTTTGCATTTAATAGATTAGGTTTAGAGATAAAATAAATCTATGTTGATTCTTAATAATATTATTTATATTTGTATAAATTTTACATCTCTATTCTTATTTTAAATTTTATTAAAATCTTAATTATATATAGAAAAATAGTGCACATTTATTTATATATGTGTGTGTGCTATAATGTAATGTTTAACATTTTCACTAAATCAAATTAGATTAATGTAATAAATAAATAGAATAAGAGGATTTATGTAATGTAATGCAAACATTTTAATTTGATAAAAATAAAAATAAAAATAATCATGTTATAATAATAGTAATAATAATAATACTAATAATGGCCCTTGGTATTAAGAACTCCTGGTATGGACCCATGATATTCATGTGGAATATAGCCTATTTAAAGGGGAAATTAAACCAGTCTACATCCATCTTAACTCTAGATCTACCAAGAGCAAGGAAGGATCAAATTTCTTGATATGAAAACCCCTTTTAAAGTGAAAAGAGATTTGATCTCACTTGGGGCTTGATAGATCTATAGTTAAAAGAATCTAAATAAGTTTATATAATTTTCACATCCCTATACATAAATATTCTTATTTATAATAGTATGTTTATTGATTAAATTTATTAAATTTTATATATTTATTAATTATATCTTTTATGAGATGGTTAACAATATGAATTATGATTATTTCATGACATTTCACATAAAAAAAAGTTTTTAGTTGTATTAATAAAAAATAATCCAATTCTCACATACCCATAAGTAAAACCTTTAATAAAATAAATAAATAAAAATATATATATATATATATTATCTATATAACAATACAGTATAGTACATTAGTGCTTCAGTGTATAAACCAAGGATCTACTTATTTAATTGGTAATAATACATTGACTCAGCCCCTAAACATATAAACAAACGGATTTATTATTACCGCAACACTTATTTAATTCTTGAATCTTTGCCATACATAGGCATAGATATAAGATCTATGGTAACATTTACTAAGGTTTTGTGGTGATATACAAGTCACCTCACATTAGTTTAGTTATAGCTTAAGCACATGACTCAGTTCAATCTTTAATTACATCATTCGACATTTGTTCAGTAATTAATGACATCCTTTTTGGGCGGCTTACTACCCCTAGGGTTGAGGAACCATGGCCTCTTGAGCTTTCGCCGTGGTGTCTAGCTGGGACTTCATGCACGGGTAAGAGTGAAACATCAATGGTGCCTCGGCGATTTCCAAATCAAACGATGGAGAAATTTTGCCATCGATCTAAACTCTGTGAGGATGTGGAAACCGGTCCTTTGGTGCATTTTCCATACACTTGTTCAGTCTCTGGTTCACTATGGAATTCTTTCTTTGGTAATGGATTCCGCTTGTATTTTTCTTCCTTCTGAAGCATTCTTAGTGTTGGGTTCAAGTGTTTTTCATGGGAACTAAGGACTTTCCTATTTTTTACACTTTACCTCTCAAGACTATCCTCGCATCTGGGTCCAGTTCTGATGTATCTTTTGTATGGGAAGGTATATACTCCCATACTCCCATTTCTATATTGTTGATTTTGGTTTATTTTTCTTAAAGTTCATCATTGAATCTAATATGATTTCTTGGTGCTTATTTGTCAGGTTTTTCATGCCCAGGTGCTGAAGCGTTTGGAGATCTTTGCTCCTTCTGCCAAAATCCTTATTCCTCAGCAAGTCTTGACCAGGTTTGCGTGAGGGGTTTTGGTTAAATACAGAATGGGGATTTCTTAGCTTCTTTTCCTATGTTAGTTGAATGCGTCAATTTTGAAATGGATTAGAGGTTCTAATACAGTGTATGTATTTTAGTTTTAAGGCTTAGAGCCATCAATTCAACCTTAGAATCTATGAGTTTTTAAGTGTAAAAGATGAAACCCTCACTTGGGGTTTTGCGCTGTATTCGTCTGTTATTTGGCTCTAAACTAAAGGTGTTTCAGTTTTTATTACATAATAATTATTTCAGACTTTGGTTCTGCTCTTTATGCATATATTTCTCCAATTCCGTATTGAGGCACTGTAACTTTTCTATTAACTTGTAGCACATTATTTATGGTATTTACTATGATTACTATTTAGCGGCATATCCTGCTTTTCCTTTCTGGGTTGTAAAGTTTTCTTTTAGGTTATATCCTTTAGCTAGATTTAGTTCCAGCTCTGCCCTCTTGGAGCTGAGTTGGTACTGGAAAGCCCTACATACTATATTTCTTTCTCTAAGGGTTAGTGGTTTTTCTTGCTCTAGTAATGAGGCAGAACCCTGTTCCTCACCTAACTCCCAATGTTGTGTTTCTAATCAACAATTAGGGTTATAATCACATTTTCTTGCGTTCTTCCTAACTGGAAAACTACGCACCTTCCTTTACTTCATTAGTTGCTTCTATGAATTTAACAACAGATAGTTTCATTTATTTGCGGGTTCTTCATTATTATTTTTAATTTCTGTCTCTATCAATTTATCAGTAAATGATTCCGCTATTCTACGGTTTTACTGTCTTTACGAGTTAATAACAATTAATCTTGTTATTCTATAGGTTTACTGTTTTTATGAAGTGATAGTGAATAACTTCGTTATTCTATAGGTTTACTGTCTTTATCAATTAACAGGGAATAACTTCGTTATTCTATAAGTTTAGTTTATTTATGAATTAATAGTAAATAATTTAATTATTCAACAAGTTTACTATATTTATGAATTAATAGTAATTAACTTCGTTCTTCTATAGGTTTACACACATACCCTTCTTAATTACTAGGTCCATAATTTTCATAGTAATTAATTTAGTTAAAATAAAAGCATATCCATCATGCTAATTAGAAGATAAATCCTATGACTAAAAAGGTAGGGTCTCTAGATCATACTTATCTCTCTCACTTAAATTCGAGTTGAACTAGATTTTAATTCTCTGTTTATCTTGCAAAAATCATTGTATTTTAGTAGACATAGGGGGTCTTGTATTTTAAGTAAGTTAGTTTCCTAAGTGTTAAATTAATGTAATTATTTAGCCTTTTGAGTTATTTCAATGAGAATAGGAATTAATTAAGTATTTTGAGGCATATTTGTAAATGTTCTCAAATGTTCGAGAACATAAGAGATTTAGGATAGTTGAAAGATTTGGGAATCAATTGTAAATCTTAGTTTAGGAGTTGGTTTCATAATTTGTGGATTAAAGAAGATCCTTAGGGATAAAGAAGAGATTTTAGATTTTTTTGCGAAAGTTATGGATCTAAACCACGAATTGGTTATAGAATCCTTTTGTATAAATGTAATCCTAAAAGGCATAGAAAGGGGTTAGCTAGTTAGAGGTTGTGAGTCAGAGGTTTGATTGTAAGCCTATGGTCAGGTAGGAAAACAAAGGCCACTGATTAGAAAATCCGGTAAGAGAGGTAGAGAGTCTCATTAAGTAATCATTTGTTTATATATATATATATGGAGAGAGAGAGAGAGAGAGAGAGAGAATTCAATTCTTGAATTGTGTGAGTGTGGATTGAGTAATATATATATATATAGAGAGAGAGAGAGAGAGAGAGATAGAGAGAGAGAGAGAATTTAATTCCTGAATTGTGTTAGTGTGGATTGAGTAATCGAATGATAAATTGTGTGTGAATTAGAGTTTATGTGTAGCATATATCTGCAAGTGAAGTTCGAGTAGAACACAAAGAAGAAGTGAGGACGAAGGCTCGTGGTTTGATCGTTAAATCCATTTGAAGGATCACAGGTAAGGTTCATGAGTGATTGTGTTAAGAGTACATAGGGTAAGTCCAAGAGGGAGTTGTGTTGCACAACAAATAAATACTGAAACCCTAGAGAAACCTAAAACCACAGAAGAACACTGAGAATGGCATAGAAACGAAGTAAAGAGAAGTACAAATAAATGAAGTGACAATGCACAAGAGCCATTGGATCTATAATATCAATGAACGAGGTTGAAAGCGATGGGCGATCAAGATTAAGTCGCGCAGCATAAAGTAAAAGAAATGAGCAATGGATATTAAACCTAAGAGTTAGCGAAATAGGAGAGTGATTTCCTTAGGTGGAACTGGTTTTTGCGTGGCATAAAAAACGTAAGTGGTTTCCAGAAAACGAACTTGATGAAGGTATGAACTATATCTTAATTGAGTTGAAATCTGGAGGAGATCGGACCATCCATTGAATCCATGATCAAACGGAGATCATGTGCTAAGAAAGTGCAAAGAAGTCTTTCAGAAATGGACCCGATAAAAGTTTATACAACAAGGTTAAGATTTTGTTGAGATCTGGTGATCAAGAACGTCCGTTGGTGGACTGATCAGACAGATATCACGTGGAGAAGATGTGCGCATGTTAATTCACTGAGCAAACTTGATATGATTATGGTCATGAGTTAAAGTTATTTGAGTTTTGGAGGATGAATGGAGATCACATGATAGCCATTGATCTGGTGGAGTGAAATCAACGGTGGAGGATTGAACCAATAAAGGTGAGCATTGGTATATGTGCAAGGTGGCAGAAAGGTAAGGTTAAGTGGGTCTAGGCTATATTTCTATTATATGAGGTTATAATAGAAATAAAGTGAATTAAAAGGTTTAAGTCGGGTTGACAAAGTCTAACTATGGTATGGTTAAAATGAGTGGATGTTATGAATCAACCAAGGTTATAGAGGGTTGAATAGAGTTACGCTCAAAGGTTAATTGAGGGTCACACTATTGAATAGTCAAATGAAACGTTTCGGCATAAAACTTAATTAAGAAGCCTTAAAACTTTATTTGTGAAGGTTTTCGCCATGGATCAGGTGATTAAGGCCTAGGACTAGTGACATGCAATTTTATTGGCATAATGTGGGTATTGTCGGCTTAGGCTGGAATCATTTGGTATCAAAGCATAATAAGGAAATTCTATGTTATGTTTTAAAGACATGATACAGGCAAGAGGAGATCCAGTTATTTGAATCTGATAAGTAGAAGGCATCACATAAGATGAGAGTAAGTGATACTCTTAAGAAGAGGTTGCAAAAGCATAAAGAAAGCACATTGATGTTTGTTTTCTTGAGGAAAATGGAGATTCACTCAATGTGAAGAGTGGATGGAGACTGCTTGTAAAGCCATACAAGTATTGTTTTATTTAACTCTGGTTTGAGTTTTGTGGGTTAAAGACAGAGTAAATCTTGATAGAAGTAGACAAATAAAGAAAGTTGTATAAGTTCTAAAGAAAAAAGTGATTGACAGACTGGAAAAACAGGTGGCAGTGAACCTGAAGAATCCGACTGAATGTTGGACAGAGAGGACAAGAGTTTTCTCAGAAGGAAGTTGAACAAAAAGCAATTGAAAGCCGGAAATGATCTTTCGTTTAATTATCATTGATATGAAAGTAATAGTAATTAGTGAAGCATCTCATAAAGAATATCACAACATGAAGAGCAGTGATGAGGAAAGCCAGTAAAGGTTTCTGTGAGAGAGTGACAGAACCTAGTATTTCACTTGTGTTTCAAATACAAGAGGATAGTTGTGTTCTCAAAAGTGCAGATGAGATGAAATCTAGAGCATGGAGTGCTCATATGGTTCCAAAGGAGAGAACCAGAAAGATACCAAATTACTAAGCTCAGGGAGAGAAGCTTAGTGAGGTATCATGCAACAGGGAGGATTTGTTGTTGCAGAAACTTGTGTAGCTCATAGTGAGTGAAGAACTCATAGAGATGGAGAAGAAGATGTTTATCGATAGTCATAGCAGAGGTTATGAGGAATACCACAACAAGAGAAAATTTAATAAGGAGAATAGGTAAATGGCAAGAGAATGAGTCAAGAGGAAATTGACAAACAGATTGCTGAGTTGAAAGAAAAACTCAATGTATTGAGGATGATACTTGAGGAAAACCAAATACTAGGTTGGGTCTTGAGAAAAAAGGTAGTCAAGTGACATAAGCTATAGAGAAGGCTACAATAGAGGCAGGTGAAGTGGAATATGGAAGAACTCAGAGAAGCTAAGTCATAAATGGAAGTTTCCATTTATGAACGAGAACAAGGTGAAGTTCTAGGTGAAGATGAAGACTTGAATACTAAAACTTCAAGTGAGACCAAAAGGTCACATGATTGTAAATCTAATAATTTGTGTATGTTTGCAGGTGAAACATGTAAATAAGGACAATTTGCTAATATTTTCATAAAGGAGGAAGAAGAAAAGTAGAATCTAAATTTTGTTCTGAAAGAAAATGAGATAGATAGGTCTCATGTAAATACATGTACACAACTGGGGGAAAGTTTTAATTTTTAGCATATTGCAAGGACTGAAAGCATAGGAAATTTGACCATGATGATTGCCAAAAGCAAGAAGAAGTGGAAAAGGATATAAAGTAACCAAGTGGGCAGCTTGAAGAGGTTGAAGAAAAGACCATCGAAATATTTCCGAGTCATGTAGAGGATTTGGAACAGCAGAAAGACTTTAGTAAAACATTGATGTTTGATGTTGTTACAAGACGAGAACAATTTCTTGAGAAGGAAGGAGATGAGAATCAATCTGAATTGATATGTGAAGCAACAGTTGAGATTATTGAACTCTATAATTTTCAAATTGATAATTTGTGTATAAATGTAGGAATCATAAGTAATGATGAAGTAATGATGAAGTACTTATGAAGTGTAATAGATAAATTGAATTGTTGGAGTATTTTTTGGAAAATTCAGACCATGACAGTGTGATTGCAGAGGAAGGAGTTCACTACAGTGGACAAGTGCAAGAAGAAACCATGGAAGCAGATGGTGTGCAGGAGGGACTAGCTAATAGTGTCATAAATTCTTTTGAGAATTTAAATCAGCATACTAATGTGCTGACAGAGGAGGAGAAATCAGAGAATCATACTAATGTGTTTCCAAAGGAAGAAGAGGCACAAAAGCCTTATGATTTTTATTTATAAAAAAAAATTGTGAGTGTAGGTTTAGTTGCAGATGCTAGAGAAAATTTGGCATAGATGAGTAGCCAAATAGAGATAGAAGAAGAGGATTTTATGGAAAATTTTAATCCATGAATCAGAGATGTTCAATTGGTGGAAAGAATGCTAAACAGTCAGGATTCAATGCAAAAAGAAACAAACATGAAAGAGGGTAAAGATGAAATGGTGGTTGATAGAATCTGACAACTGCAATGAGAAGATAATGAACAGAAGTTTGAAGAGTTAGTGAACAACAACAATAAATTGAGACAAAGAGAAAGAGGCAGCAGTAAGTGGCAGAGTATGGACTAGCCTAAGGATGTGCTGGAGATGGATATTGAAGAGTTATGGCAGTTAATGATGAAACAGTCCATATGGAGGAGATTGAGAGCAGCGGGAAGTGTGATCAATCAAAATTTGAACCTAATTGATAAGGAGAGGAAGATGAAACAGAAGACATCACACATCCAGTTGTAGCAAAGGTGCAGAGCTTTTAGACAACTACAAACTAAAGTTTGGGACCCTGGAGGTTTTCTATCAAGATATGAAGACACAAAATCAGGAGATCATGAATATTTTCTACCTTGGGAGTCTGATGCAGGAGCATTCATCTTAGAAAAATCATTGTATTTTAGTAGAAATAGGGGTTCTTGTATTTTAAGGAAGTTAGTTTCCTAAGTGTTAAATTAATGTAGTTATTTAGGATTTTGAGTGATTTCAATGAGAATAGGAATTAATTAAGTATTGCGAGGCATATTTGTAAATGTTCTCGAATGTTGGAGAACATGAGAGATTTAGGATAGTTGAAATATTTGGGAATCAATTGTAAATCTTAGATTAGGATTTGGTTACATGATTTGTGGATTAAAGAGGATCCTTAGGGATAAAGAAGAGATTTTAGGATTTTTTTGAGAAAGTTATGGATCTAAACCAAGAATTGGTTATAGAATCCTTTTGTATAAATGTAAGCCTAAAAGGCATAGAAAGGGGTTAGCTAGTTATAGATTGTGAGTTAGAGGTTTGATTATAAGCCTATGGGTAGGTAGGAAAATATAGGCCACTGATTAGAAAAACAAGCCAGAGAGGTAGAGAGTCTCATTATGTAATCATACATACATACATA
>APFE030490259.1:0-13119 GCA_000404065.3 Pinus taeda
TATATATATATATATATAAGGTTGCTTGGCAAGGGCCTCTATAGAAATTGCCAAACGTTGCAAGCTTCTAGAGAATTTGAAGTTCCTATTGTTATCTCATTCTTGTATAGGTTGCAACGAAGTATTTCAGTTGAAAATTGAGTAAAATTATAAATTTATTTGTTTTCTGCCTTTGGCTCGAGGCTTCAACAACACTGTCATTTCTCATGGTTTTCAATGGCTATAGCTTCAACATGGTTTTGAATGGTTGCCAACTACAATTTCTTGTGGTTTTGAATGGCTCCCAACAATGTTTTAATTTGAATGGTTGCAGCTTTAGAATGGTTTGAATGGATCTTATTAATAATGTCATTTCTCATAGTTTTGAATGGCTCCAACTCCACTCGAACACACAGATAAACTATTTACTTCAGTGTTTCATTATCTTTGAACCTGACAATGATTTAGCAAGTTCAAAATGAGAAATCAATTCGGTGACCCAATGGAATGTAATACAAAACTTGGTTATAACTAGACTTATTAAAGTATCAAGGATCATATACTCAAAAAAAATCAGGGAGCATAACCTTGGAAAAACTCAGGAAACTTATTGACAAAACTAAGTTTTAGTGAATTTTGAAATGTGTTTAGGCAGAATTTTGATTTGCCTTGTCAGTAAAGAGAGTGGGGTCAACTCTGGAAGAGTTCAAAGAACTATCAAGTTATGTATTAAATCAACCCCATAAATCATATGATGATCTTCTCAACCTATTAATGGAATGAATAAGAAGGAAGACAAAGAAACTATGTAGCTTGAGCTTGCAGCGATGAATAAGAAGGAAGACAAAGAAACTATGTAGCTTGAGCTTGCAACTGCAAGAACTGCAATCATATCTGAAACAGGGGGAAGTGAGAGGGACACCATAGGTTCACCTTCCGCAATAACATTACCTTTATTTTTTCCCAAAATCAACATTGGATTACAACCTTCCATCAAATTAGTTGTTAAAAACTAGGCAAAAGAAGTAGATAAGGCAGTGGGTAGATGTTTCCTATGTAGCGATAAATAATTTTGCATTGTCAAGAATAATCCATTCTATTGGGCATTGTTTGATGCCATTGTTGGCCTAGGATATACTAGGCAAAAGAAGTAGATAAGGCAGTGGGTAGATGTTTCCTATGTAGCGATAAATAATTTTGCATTGTCAAGAATAATCCATTCTATTGGGCATTGTTTGATGCCATTGTTGGCCTAGGATATAAGGTTTGTACCAAGTTGAGGGGCCAATCCTTCAAAATGAATAGCCAATATCACTACTTGATTGAAGTAAAAAAATCATGGGAAACCATTGGATGCACAATTTTGTTTGGTTGTTGGACAAATGAGAATGGCAAGACGTCCTTAAATTTTTGAGTTAATTGTCCCAAGCGACAATAGTTATTAAATCCATTAAGGCACTTAGATATATGAATATGTGACATTGTTATGTGAATTCTTGGATGACCTTCATCCAAGAGATAGTCGTGCAACATGTTGTGCAAGCCACAAATGATAATGTTGTTAATTATGTGGCAGCATAATAATGAAGAGGCAACTTGCATTATTCTGGACCATGAGTCACTCATTGCATCAAATTTGATTCTTGGGGATATGGGAAAAATTATTACATCAAGGATGTGATTGTATTGACTAGGAGCATGATCCTTAAATTTTATACAATCATGCATTTGTTCTTAGCCTAATGAAGCAATTCATAGAAAGCAGGGAGTTGGAGTTTCTTGTCACCACATGTTTCACCACCAGCTTCATTTCTCTTTTATCTCTCCTCGTTGAATATTTAAGGTGAAGAGGATGTTTATTTTAGATGAGTGGTATGCTAGTACGTTTAGTAAGAAACAAGAAGGGAAGTTGATTGCTAAACTAGTGTTATATGATTTCTTTTGGCACAAAGTATAGGAGGTTTGTAAAGTTAATGAACCTTTGTTAAAGGTTCTTCACGTAGTTGATGTCTATAATCCTACAATGGGATACTTGTATGAGGCCATGGATAGGGCCAAAGAAGCTACCTATTCTCGTAATGGGGACAAGGGTAATTTGTGATATCATATATGAAAATATATATAGTTTTGAGATTTAATTGATTAACATTGGAAAAATATGTTTCAATGCCTAATTCATGAAGCACAATTCTACCACGATCTCACTTTTTCTTATTAATGTCATTTTAATTTTGATGGGGAGGTTATGGAAGGATTCCTTACATGTCTTTAAAGGATGGTGTGTAATTTGGTTGATTTCTTGACTAAATTGAGAGAGATGGAGACGTAAAGGTTTGACATGGAAATGCAAAGAGGGAAAACTACAAAATTAGGTAAGAAATTTAATTTTTAATTACAAGTATTTGATGCTTTATCTATTTTCCGCTTTTGGTATTTGCTGCTTGATGGAAATGTATGTCAAGTATTTTTAATTTTTTGTCTTGTTATAGATTTTTCGTGAAAAATTATGGTGAAAATCATCACATTTACAAAGATTTGCCAAATTGGGAGTGCCTGAGGATGGTGATCTAGCGGAGAGCTAGGGTTTCTCTATATGTAGCCTTGCATGACATCACGATCGAACTCTAGTAGGTTGCAGGCATCATTGGAAAAGTTTAGGAGCAGGGATATTGGTTTTATCCATGGTGGAAAGAGTTGATTATATGTGTCTTTGCAAGTCACCAATTTTTCTCCCTAACATTCATTTATTTGGTCCCTTGAGGACCAACAAATGTCTCTACTTGGTTGAAGACCCACGTGACTGGGAATGTTCTAAAATTGGGATGATGGCCCAAAGACCCAACATATGAATCCAGATCTCCTTCGAAGGCAACAGATCTTCACTCAGAGAGTGGTTACGATGGGACTATATTATGGGGTTGCCAACCAAATGCTTTTTTGCTCCATATTTGAAAAGGAATGCAATTTTTGGTATGACAGAACCCCAAATTGAGGATTTGGGGACTTCAAACAAGAAAGGCTCAATCACGCATGAAGAAATTGCTCTCCCTTCTAGATCTAAAATGATTAAAACAAAGGTGGTCATTTCAACGTTCTTTATGCAGAATATTTTCACTGATTAGGGGGTTTCATTCCTTAGACCCCATATCGCATTAGATCTGAGTGAAGACATATTACCTCAAGATCAATTTGTCTATGGATATCCTCTTTGGAATTTAGATCTAGATCTGGACAAAAGCCAGAAAGAATGAGAAAAATACGAGATCTTTGTCAAGAATTTAAATGGGAAGACCACAATCCATTAGATCCGGGGCATGAATCTAGTGGAACAATTGAATCTAAGCATCCAAAATGACTGGGGATTGCCAGTGACACATCAAGTTTTGATATATGATGGAAAAGTGTTCCAGGACTTTCTCCAATTGAAATATTATGGTGTGGAAAATGATTCTACCATAATTTTAAATTTGAGGATGCTAAGGGGCGAGGGGGGTCTACAACCTTCAGAAACCCTAATACAAATCCTAGAAAACCTAATCGATCTATCTCAATCAAGGATGCTCTGAAAGGGAAGATTGTCGCTTCAGATGATTAGGCCCAAAATCTGCTAGGACCTTACATTGTTGAGCAAATGGATAGGTTCTAACTATGGACAAAAAAACCCAGAGGTAAAACCATACTTTGTTGATCTATAATCTAAGGCACTAATATGTCAGTTTAATGGGTTTTGGCCAAGACATAAATAATTATATCATTGGGTGTAATCTTCTTGGACAACAAATTATGATCTCTACTTATGCTCTAAAGGCATCTTCATAGTACAATTTGATACAAAGCAAGATATGGAAAAAGTTCTAAATGAAGGGTCATGGTCTTGGGGTACAACTGGGCTCTTTGTTATCCCATGGTTCCTAAAGTTTGATACAACAAACACAGTGGTAAAAACGATGCCGGTTTGGGTGAGGTTGCCAAGCCTCCCTCATCCTTTCTTGCACCATAAAGTCTTGGAGGATATCGGAAATATTTTGGTTAAATTCAAAAAAATGGATCTGGACAAAACAACAAAAGGAATGTTTACATTTGCCAAGATATGTGTAAAGATTGACCTTAGTAAAGGTGTTCCCAATCGTCTTCTTTTAAAACATGAAAATTTTCAGTGGACACAAGTGTTAGATTATGAGAATACAATATTCAGATTCCCAACTTGTTTTCAAATAGGTCACTTGCAGATTACTTTCCCACAAGCAAAAAAGGCCCCCAAAAAGAAAAATAAGTAGGCCCCTAAGCCAAGGGGATGGAAATTTCTTGACACTTTAGAAGACGAAAAAGAAGAGCCTGAGGAAAATATTCCAAATGCAGAAGCACAAACACAACTTGGCAGCCAATCAAATGGTAGAGTGGAGGATTAGTCAGGACAGTGACGGTTAGCCAAAAAAGGTATCGAATAAACAAAGATCATAGTATCAGAGCAGCAGAAGGTGGAAATACCCAATGAAAAGGAAGGAACGGGCATAAAGAGAACCCATGTATCTGAGAGCTCAGACTTAGACAAAGAAGTCCCCCTAAAGGTAGAATGCATTCAACTTGCAATAGTAACAGTCGCTCCCAATCAAGGAGTTTGGTAGAAGGTGGAGAAAAAATAAAGGGAAAAAGGGGACACTACGTGATTTTTATCACACTTAGCCCTGAAAAATTTATGTAATTTTTTATAGTTTCTTCTTCTTTTTGTGCATCAGCTGAAATTTTGACATGATTGGATGCTTTTGAGCAATCTGCAGAATGTAATTTTGTTCCTTGTTTTATAGGTTGAATAAAATTACAATTTTTCTTCGGATTTTTTTAATAAAGATTTGCCTTTTGGGCACTTATCTAAACTTGTAGCTCTTTATTTGCTTGTTCAAGTGGAATTTATTTCAAAAAACACACACAAAGAAACACCACATATTACAATATTGGTCCCTTTATGATATGGTCTAATACTAAAATCATTGGTTGTGGGTGACGCGGATTGAGAAAACACTTGATGTGGACATGACCCTTTTGTACAAAATTGACACCACATCTGCGAGTTTGGTGGAGGTTGAGAGGCGTGTTGTAGAGGAGTCACATGAATGGTTAGATGATGATGAATGCAATATCCCAATTTTTCTCTGTCAAAATTTGTAATTAAATTTCTTAAAAACTATGCATGGATAGTTTATTTCTAATATACTAATTACCATGAGATAGATATATCATGGGGTTGTAAGCATTGTGAATAATTTGAATTTTTTAGTTAATAAAATGATGATGACCAAGACCAACAGACATGAGCACCTATAGGGGATATGATACCAAAAGTGGAGAAAGTTAAGGGGATCTAAAGGATTTATTTATTGTTCTTTCTATCTATCCTGCCTCATCATCTTCACCTTATTTAAGCTATGAGTTGTGGAGAAAACCATTTCCTAGGGTTAATCCATAACTCTTATATTTTAGCAAAGTGTCTCCATTACATTCTTGGAACAATAAGAAGTAGTACGGGAACTTCATATTAGACAGGGGGCATGGAACTTAAAATTTAATGGGAAGAGAGCAGCTAGAAAAAAGGGAGGGAAATATAAGTTTTAGAGATTAGGAGGGTAGAAAACAAAGTGCTCTACTAATATAGATTAGAACGATTATGAAAATAGGTTGACATTCTTACTAAAAGACCATGAAACCAAGAAAATTTTTAATAATTTTTATGACATCATTGAGACCTTTCTATGCCCCCATAGAAAAGCACTAGCAATAGCAAGTCATGAGGGATTAAGAAGAAGAGAATGAAATCCTCGTGTTGTGAGAGGTAGGTAATACTTTGTCTTTCGTAAACTTGGCAATGAATATTACCATGGTTAAATTCTATTTAGGTTGACCCTAGATCTCATTGTTCTTACTTCTCCCTAGTGGTATCATAGTGTGGCTAAGGGCTTGGAGTTCTATAGTGAACTACCAATGGATGCATGGAAATTGCTTAGTCTGCTTGGTTTTGTTGGAAAAATTCTTTCACATAGATAAGTTCTTTATATTGTTCTATAGTTTCTTATTTAATTATGCTTGGCTACAAAGAATTTTTGGATTATGGTTAATGAAATAAGATTTTGGAAATATATTTTTGTTTGTTTGTCAAGTTGTCTGTGATCCTCCAGGATTGACCTGTGGCTTGAGAAGTCGTGACCCAGGAGCATTTAAGTTGTTGAAGTCAACTGGGGATCGCACCCAGCCTGGGCCACACCAGCCCTTAGTTGACTATATTTTTAACATGTATCCTCCCCCTAGCACTAGGCACAACCACCCCCCATGAGGTTTGATCCCGGGTTGCCTTGCTGACGAGGCCCGTCCTCAACATGTTGTGCTAGTAAGACTTGACAATGTTTTGGAAATATTATTTAAATGTTGTACATTGTTATAATGTGTGACTATCTCAGGTATTTGGTTATAACTTTATAAGTTTTGCTTAAGAAGTCAAGAGTAGAGATTTGAGTTATACCCTCGAGTTTTTTTTAGCATACTTAAATATTTCTGAAGTTGCAAATAATCTTTGTTCCTCATAAAATTTGTTCTTGGTTATTGTTACTAGATGCCTACATGTTTGGAATGGTATTTATGGGACATATTTACAGGGTTTGTGGAGCCAAGACCATTAAGTAAATTTGATGTTCCTCAACACTTGAAATTCAATGGAAATCAAAGAGATTACTTCCTAATATAACCATTTCTTGTTGTTGTTTTTCGTCTTATCAATAAAATCATTTATCAAAAGTTCAATTTACAGTTATAGACTTTGTGGTCTTATTTCAGACTTTTATTGTGTTGAAAATTAGTGAGAAAAGTGATTCCTTGATTTGTGCCTTAATTCAATGCGTCAAAGTCAAGTTCCTTTTTGTGCATGGTCGAGTTCCTAAAATTTAGGAGTTTCCCAAAAAATTAGGAGTTCTTGAGGCAGTTAACTAATAGTTGAAATTGAAAGTCGAGTTCTTGTTTTCCTAATGTGAGTTAATTCAGAAAAATGTGATTGATTTTCAAGTGGTTGACTTGAAATAGGACGAGTTGCATGAGCATTTAACTCATGCTAACTCAATCAATCACAAAATCATTCCTTAATTAGAAACTCACTAATTTTAACCAAACAAATTGCCTTTTGAAAAGAAGGAACGAAGGCAAAAAGTTTAATCATTTTTTTGGTGAGCATGAGTTGGTGACACCAAGAAATAGGAAGCACAAGTTGTGCTTGGAGCTTGTGAGAGGAAGAGTGTGCAAAGAGAAAGCATATGCACAGGTTGGTAGAGGGCAAATAATAGATCAACAGTCTTACAGGGGTTTCAAGCTTTAGATCAAGCAGGAAAAGACAAGTGTGTCTTTCAGATTGAAACAATAGTATTTTGCAAGAGATCAATTGCTCAGTTTTTATATCAATAAAACTCTCATCAAGTAGAGGGTTTTTCCAGTTGGGTTCCCTTGTAGAAAAATTGTATCTTGAATTGTGTGACTATGTTTTATCTATGTTCCTAATTCCGCTGCAAAATTGAGTAGAGAAATTATGTGTTTGTAAGAACAGAAAGTGTTTTTTAGATTGTTCTTATCAGCAGGTCAATTTTTTGTGGAAATTCTACTTGGTATCAGAGCACTTGGAATATAATTAAGATTGTCACAAGTGCATCTCATCAAGGCAACATCATTCTATAGGAGCATTTGAAGTAGAGAAAAGGGTCAAGTTTGTGTCTCTTTCTCATGATTTGATTTGCCAAGTTAGGATGGAGGCTAGTCGAGACTAGAAGGAGAAAACTTAGGCATGTTTTATTACATGTCTCTCTGAAATTCAAGGTTGCAAAAGTTTTGTTCCTTGTATGAGGTCGAACCTCAGTCACAACAAATTGTAGAGAGTTGATGGCACCTTTTTTGTAGGGTTGAATGTTCATGGAAGTCATTGGAGGGAAGAAAAATTAGTCAAGGTATATGTGCAAATGATTGGACAAGGTTATACCAGGTTGTGGAGGAGGTTGAAGAGCCCAAGTTACAAGAGGTACAAAAGCCCTAACCATTGAGTAGGTCACCTCAGTACATGCATAGGTTTGTGAAGTCTTCAAGGCAGCTGATAACGTCTTGAAATTGGTATGTCTTTGTCTCTCTTGAGATTGATGGATGCTAGGTGTTGAGTTGACATTGGATAGGTTGTTTGGCATCTTAAGAGAATTGAGGAGGATCTCTACTAGGTTTCAAAAGGATCCCTAAGTGAATACTTGTGAAGGATTATTAGGTCTACTAGAAGAGGCAGTTTTAGAGGGCCTAGTACATTTCTTGTGAAGGAATACAAGACCGTTAGTGGGAAATTTTTTTAGAGAGCTATTAGGGGGAGTGTTATGGCTTACCAAGGGTTGAGAGCAGATCACTGTCTAGAGGGAGCATCAAACTTCATAGCTTGGAAAAGGAGGATCACGTAGTGATGGAAGATAATGGGGTGGGAGAGTACATCAAGCAGGCGATTGCACCACCTCAAGACTCCCAACAATTGGCCCAGCATAATAAGAATGATATCAAGACAAAGAGGATCATTCTAGAAGGGGTCAAAGATCATATAGTGCCTCATATCCATGAGAAGAAGAAAACATATGGGGTGTAAGATAGAATCTTGAAGTTGTATCAGAGTACCAATGATACTAGGAATATTTCTCTTAAGGAGAAGTTGAGTACCAATGAAACTAGGAATATTTCTCTTAAGAAGAAGTTGAGGAGTATTTGGATGAGCCCATCTTCCCATATTTGTCTAGGTTTACTCAGGTACAAGATGAACTAGGTGGGGTGGGCGAAGTTTTCTATGATCATGATCTTGTGATTTTTGTCTTACTTTAACACCCTTCTCCTACATCTACCCAAGTAACTAGCTAACGAGTGTAAACATGTGATGAGAAGTTACTATGATATGATTCGACCTCCTAAGTTACCTTAAGGAAGTGGAACCGAAGAAAACACACCATAAAAACCTTCCACATCAGCGACAAGACTCCCAGGAACCATCCCAAACTCTCAGGTAACCAGCCCCTAGGTCCCACTGAGTTTTTAGACCATTACACTCCCAGATGCTCCCTTGATATGGGCATGCACATGTCGACAAGGCTCTGGATGCTCCCACAACATGGTTTGCCTGTGTCTAGGGAATTTTCTGCCCAGTATTGTGCCTACATCCCTAGGATTTAAGCCACTTTTTCAAGCCCAAAACTCAGGTCACTGCCCAGAACTAAATGACACCTTCAGAACAGAAAGATAGCAATGTAACAATGATACAAATGCAATTACTTGAACAAGGGCTTGACTGGACCCCTACTAGCCATGGCAGGAATTTATTCAAACATTTCACAAATATGTAATCTACAGGTGTAAACAAAAAATCTAAGCATAGCGGTCTCATACTCAACACATTAGCTTCAATTTCATCCATTAGGCCAGAGATACATTGCTCATTCATTTACAATTAAAAACATGATGAGAACCATACATAACCATTGTCATAATACATGTTCATAACCAACATAATAGCAACAAAAATACCAAGGAAAAACAACCATATAATCCACATATAAACTAGTATAATATTCATGAAATAATAAGGATAAATAATGCCATATTAATGATGCAAAGGCCAACCAATTATGGGACTTCCACAAACCACTCAATCGTAGACATGGTTGAGCCAAAAATCTCTTCAGTCAGTCACCCTTGTGCCATATTCCAAGCATGAATGTGGAATCTCATAAAACACATCAATCAAAACCATCGAGGGCTTCCAAATGTCAAATCACCTCAACCCATCAAATAATGATTCCACCTCATAGTCAGACATGACAAAATCATCATGAGATTGGTCTCTACCCAAGCCTTCTAGGGCTCTAGAGCATTTTTTCCAAACAAGACTTTTAGGACTAGTAACTCAACCCACATCTGTCATCAGGCTTCCATAGTGTTTGTCCAACTAGGGCTTCCAGGCCTAGTAATTCAACCAACCAAGGGCTTCCAGAGTATTTGTCCAACCAAGTCTTCCAGGATTAGTAACTCAACCCAAGCTATTACAAGGATTCCATAACGTTTGTCCAACCAAGTCTTCCAGGACTAGTAACTCAACCCAAGCTATTACAGGGCTTCTAGAGCATTTGTCCAACCAGGGATTCCAAGAACTAGTAACTCAACCCAAGCTAAAAGAAACGTGAGAAGCAACCAAAAAAACAAAGAAATGAACCCACAACACCATGGATATCCAGGAAATGGCAAGGCTAGGCAAATCCACTATTAATCCAGGCAATCCTCCATGTCAGTGATAGATAATGACCAATAAACCACATGCATATGCCAAAACTAGCATGGAAAACATATGGTACCTGCAAGAAAAACCCCCAAACGCTGACATAGAAACCTATGGAAGCATCTAGCCTCCCATATGCCCTCAACTTTGCCTTGTGAGAGCGTCTAAGGATTCTTTCCCTCTTTAGATACCAGCGTCTAGGGATGACTTCTAGAGTGCCTTAGTCCCTAGGAGATCAATTCGATTTGTCACCTATTCAGGTTGGCCAGGGCTTATCAGTTAGAAGTTTCTATGAATTCTCTTTATTCTAAGCATCTAGATACATCCTCCCGGGACCTCTCTTATGCCTACTTACACTGGATCATTCGAGAGGGTCGGACTAGTTTTGGAGAGTTAGTTTTGAGAATTGGATCTTGAACCTATGCTGCCATTTTCCTATTAGAGTGAACTTGTGAGGTCTTTTGTCATTTGAATGTTACTCTTCATACTCATTTCTTGGATATAGTGGGGAAACTCTACCGGATTGTGGAGAGGAGACTTGGAGGCAAAGGTATAACATTGTATTGGTTTTTCATGATTAATGAAAACGTATGTTCCTTTCCTTACATAAATTTGTGTTTAGCATCTTGTATGGTTGTTTCTATTGCTTTTGATCTAACGATCTTCCAAGGAATATCACCTATTGTCTTTGTTTGGTTGTGATTGTGTGCAGGGATAAAGATCTGGTGCGGACGCGTTGGATTGCTCGAGTGGAGCTCAAGATCTGCATCAAACTCAAAACCCTCCTCCGATCTTCGAGGATACCAGGTGTGATATCATTTCTCTATAGCATAGATCTGATTGTTTGTTGCATGATTGAACATTTGGGATTGGGGCTTCTCTATCGTTATATTGGTTTCATTTTTCTCTATCTGGTGATCTGATCGGACACCAAATCACAGAGAAATAACTCCTTGCAAATTTAGATCCAACAGAACCCGCAAGAAAAATTCATTGTAGTTGTTGATCTTGATGTTCACTTGCACTTTCTTGCTCTTACTTTTCCTTCTTGCTCCAAAACTCCAAGTATGCCATGCTACTCCAAGAGTGATCCAAGAAACTCTAAGTGTCCAAGAGTATGAGAGAGAGAGAGACCCAAAATTGAACTAACAAAATTCTATGAACTAATCCTCATAAGTCTTGTTTATTAATGAGGCCTCTATTTTCTTCATTTTCCATTATTTTCCTTCATTTTCCTCCTCACATGCAACCTATGACTTTTCACCTCCCTTTTCTCCTAATTTCCATTATTTTCATAAATAAATGTGCCAAAAAGCCACTTTTCCTTTCCAAAGCCTTTGCTAATTTCCTTAGCCATTAATTAATCACCAGTGATCCCCATCACTATGCTTTTGCCCAACATTCAACTTGGAATAAGTGTCCCATTAACCGTAGTTATTATTTTTCCTTTATTACTTTTATTACATGGACTTTTCATAAGGTTTGTTACAGAACCCTTCCCCTTGGGGGAACATCGTCCTCATTATTCAACAACACCTACAACCAACAAGGATGTTGTAAGAAAAACATACTGCCCATTGACCTTTATAACTTAGCTTCTTGCAGTATTTACAATGATCATCCTGTTAAGAAGAAAACCAACATGACAACATAACAAGTATAACATCATAATGACATGACACCCATACCGCTTATTGGAGCTTTAAAACATATCTCATGGAAATATTTACATCCATTTACATATGTACATATAAAAAACATCACCGAAACATATACCAAAGCAAATGCTCAACCAATGAATAAGGAATGATAAATAGGCCACATCTGATATTCCATCTCCCACGTAGCATCATCGGGCCCAAAGTGCTTCCATTGCACTTTAACTTGCTCGATTTCTTGGTTTCGGAGCACGAGCATCTTTATCTGCAAAATAAACTGTGGTTTTAGCTAGAATTATCCTTTTGGCTCCCCCTGCAATACAAATCATTCAATCACATGATCAACATATTTAACATACTTCTTAAGCAATGACACATGGAAAACATCATGGATTTTCACTATCCGAGGCAGTGCAAGTTGATAGGCTACTGGACCAATCCTCTCAATAATCCTGAAAGGTCCACAAAACTAGGGTGCCATCTTGGCACATGATCCAATCTGCAAGGAGCTCTTCTTCGGTTTGATGCACAAGTACACCTATTCCCCAACGTGGAACTCCTTGAACGACCTACTTTGATCTATATAACTCTTCTTCATATCCTATGTTTCTTCTAGTTTCTTCTTGATTACTTCATTTCCCGCTCCATGTCTACCAACATGCCTGGTCCAATCAACACCTTGTTAACTGGATCACTCCAACTGATGCAAGTATTACAACTACGCCCATACAGTGCCTCAAATGGATTGGTACCCATTTTTGTAAGTGAAATCTATGAGTAGAAGGTACTCTCCGTACATTTTCTACTA
Organism: Pinus taeda; assembly: GCA_000404065.3. NCBI lineage: Eukaryota > Viridiplantae > Streptophyta > Pinopsida > Pinales > Pinaceae > Pinus > Pinus taeda. The sequence goes on from APFE030490259.1 coordinate 12,761, forward strand.
ATGCATCACATACATCCTCAACATGTCTTCCAATATCCTGTTGACCCTCTTTGTCTGTCCATCTGTCTGCGGATGATAAGTTGTACTAAAGGCCAACTATGTGCCCAAACCTGCAAATAACTCCTTCCAAAACTTGGAAGTGAACTTTACATCCATGTCTGACACAATCTTATTTGGAACATCGTGCAACCTAACCACGTATCTAATGAATACTTATGCTACATAGCTAGCTGAGAATGTAGACTTCACTAGAATGAGGTGTGATGCCTTTGTCAACCTGTCCACCACTACCATGATGGAATCATGTTGTATCATTGTCTTGAGAAAATCTATGATAAAATCCATGGAAATGACCTCCC